>BMAW01058051.1:11949-25305 GCA_019974015.1 Nephila pilipes | reverse complement strand
ATAAATTAATAATATTTTCTTTTTCTTTTCTTTTGGATCAGTGAGGAACGCTGTTTGTTTTTAGACATTTATGAATATCATTTTCAGTTCTTATAAACAATGTCATTATGTACAAATATGAAATTTAGCTACAAGTCATTGGACTATACCAAAGCTTGTACACTAGTAGTTAGTACAAGAGGTTTTCGCAAAATATTTAAGTAAAAAAAATTGAAGAATAGTTATTTTCTTTTGTTTTACAGATTACTATTTAACAAATATTTAAAATAATGAGCGATTTGTAAAATAAAAGACTATTCATTAATTTCTAACAATCTAACGTATCCTTTAATTCTTTAATTTCGTATTTTAACCTCATTTTATTATTCTCTCGAGGAAAATAATTTGTTCAAAATCATTCTTTTCATTATGTAAATGTGTTATGGACTATTTATAAAAATAAGTTTATTCAGTATTAGAGTATGATCTGAAATGTTTTTTAACACTTTTACATGAAACGAAGCTTTATTATTTTTATCATACAAGCATTTCTTTTAAAATCCTGTTATTACATTTTTCTTCAGAAAAGGGCAATATAACACTGGGCTCTTAATTTATTTTTTGTGCTACATATTTTATTAGAAAACTCTTGCAATGTCCTATTTCATCTTCAAATTAGAAACTTTTGAAACACTGCCAATTATTCTAATAACTCGTCTTAAAAATATATTTCTTAAGTTTATTTAATTAACTTAACAATTCTTAAAATTGTTTCTTGTAAAAAAAATAAAATTTCGCTTTATACAACAAATTACTTTTAAAGCCCCTCAATTGAAAAACAAATCAATATACTCCAACATAATTATTGGAACTTTTGATTTTTAATTTTTTACTATGTCAAAAATTTAATCAACATTTGAAAAAGTAAATAGTATTTACATACAAAAGGAATATATTACGTCAAATTAATTTCCTAAGATTTTCTGCTTAAAATAACTTCTAAGTAAAGTTTTTTTGATGTATTTGCTGACCTAATTAACGGAATAATAAGCTCTTTAAAATCTCAAACTGGCTTAATTATCTACTGATACCAAAAGAATACCTTAGAAGAAGTTGGATGTTCTAAATTACCTCGTTTTCAGCACAAACATCAACGGAATTTTAGATGAGTTTTCGTTAAGTGTTTTATTTCTGTCCACTTTAATTAACTTCCACTACAAGTTTACTAGAAATTTAAATTACCGATTAATTTACTTTTGAAGTGTTAAAAAAGTATTATATTTCAAAAAGAGAAATAAGTTGATTAATGTTAAATTCTTTGAATAATTTGGTTTAAAATTGAAAGTTATTGTAATAAATTATGACTCTTGAAATTAATGAACTATTGATTTTTTTCATCTGAATTGTAATTTCTGAATTTAATATTTAGTAAAACGATTCTTAATAAGTTAAATGAATTATTCAGCTCCTTATTAAACCATAATCATGTAATTATTGACATGTTTTATTAGTAATTGTTGATTTTATTTGTGCCATAATTATATGGAACTCTAATCTAAACAGCTAACTTCTTTGATTACGGTAATTGTATGTTAAACTTTAAAGATGTTTCGTTGTGATTCTTAAGATCATCATATATTATAATGCTCTAATGATTAAGTAATTGATTCATCCAAGGTTTCCAGGGATAAAATTACATCTAATATTTTCTGAGTTCAATTCAAGGTAAAATTGAAAATTCCTGATTCCACAAACAAGGGCAATTATATTTTTACATCAAAATATTTCATTTGAGTATTAACTTTCTTTTCATCATACATCCTTAAATATATTCATGAAAATAAAAGAAAGATAAAAATGAAGAAACATTTTTTTTGAAAAAAAAAAAGGGATTATGAAAAGTGAAAAGGAAACATTCCGAAATATGGTGACACTTTATGACGAATTCATTTTATACTGTTGTGTAATACTTAGAGAAGAATTTTGATAAAAATGTAATGTAATAATATGACACAAGGATAAAAAGTATAAAAGTTAAAGAATCCATATACAAAATTTATACTTAGAAAACGAATGATACTCAGTTTTCAAATGAGCTTCTAGCGTATTTTTTACAGTGAAAGATACATTTATGCTAAGAAATTACATAACAGTCAAAAATATTTTAACTGATATAAGACATTAATCCATTCTTATAAAAATTATGGACGTTTTGCAATTATAACTAAATTGAAAAAATGTCTTTTGAAAATATTTTTTTATCACTTAGTACTTCGTAACAGGATTTGTTTAAATTAAAATTTATATAAACGTTTCACGGTTAAAAAATACAGAAAAAATCAATTGGAAAGGAATTACAATACTGAAAATATGTACATTTGAGTTGTTCTTTATCCCTTTTTCAAACTGAAAATAGATAATATTTTAATCAACTTTAAATTACTGTATTATTCTAAGCGTTTGCTTAAATTTCCATAATAACTATTCAATATTCAATATTTTTAAAGAAACATTTATGAATTTGCTAAGAAGAAAGCAATCAATTTTAATTTCCAACTAAATGAGATGTTCGGCTATATTTTCTGTTTTATTTGGTATATTTCAATAAATTCGTTATTAATTCCTAATTAAATCTGATACAAAGTTCTATGAAATATTTGATTTAAAATAAAACTTTATTTTCAGTTATTAAATTCTATATTACATTTGCATTAAGAGTAATGCATGCTTTTAATCATTAAATATAAAACCAAAACTCATTATTCCTTCAGTATCTGCAAAACGTCAGAATTATTCACAAATTATGCAAAAATGTCATATTTTCTCCCATAGAAATTATAAAAAAAAACATTTTCAGTAAATAGATAATCTCTAGAAAAACATATCATTTAAATAAAGAGAAAAAATAACTTTTAGCTACATAGTAAACTTCAGCATAAAACCTTTAGATACAAAATTTATTTTAGGGGCTAAGATATTGAATAACTCACACCATTTCTTTCTCCTTGATTTCCCCCCATATATATATGATACCAAATATAGCACATATATATATGATGAAAGAAACATTTAAAAGAAGTATGAAAAATATTTTTCTGGCTACTTTCTTATCTGGAATGTAGGATGATGAGGAAAGTACAAGATAGGAGGAATAAAAAATAAAAAAAAGAAAGAATATTTGTAGTTAAAAAAAAGAAAGAATATTTGTAGTTAAAAAAAAAGAATTCTGATAAGAATCTAGGTTGGATTTGAAATAAGCAATAGAGAAACAAAAATAACAAGACATGCAAATTTGAATGGAAATATGAGAAATTTTTGACTTATTTAAAACAACTGGAATATTTTAGCATGTAAAAACTGCTTCGAAAAATTATACTAAAAATGTAAAAATAAAGCTTCGTTTTCGTTTTTATTTTATATTTATCATACTTAGGAACAATTTTGTGACTGTAAGAAAAATAATTTTGTAACATAATTCTGAAAAATGACTTCTGATCAACTACCTTGAATTAAATATTTCTTTTCTTTTATTTATTTCGGCCTGAAACATGGGTTGATGTATTCAATGTTTTAGGCTGAAATGTATATCATATAATCAATTCAAAGTAGATGTTATACTAAAAAAAGTATAATTGTCACTTGTTAGTGTTTTAAATATGATTACATGCATTCATTATAATTCTTGAACGTATTAATTAATTACTTGATGTCAGTTCTTTACAAAGTTTTTATTTTCTATTCTGACTCGTAATTTGTGTATGGAAAAACTCTGTGATTGATGGAAAGAAAACAAAAACAGGTTAGGTTATTTAAAATAAAAGCTATATTATCTTTATGCTATATACTAATTAAACTAAACTAAACTAAAGTCATATTTTACTAAATACTATAATAAAGCCATACTTATGTTCATGTTGCAGAGTATAATGGGCAATCGTTTGTCATTACTGAAGACATAGTGCAGAACGTTGATGCAAAAATGGGAGAAATTAGACACTTTATGATTTCGTCTTTATCTACTAAGTTTCCGCAAGTTTCAAGGAGTGTTCGTTATGAAATCAGGGCACAGGGCTTAAATTATCGTAGGTTATGAACATATTGGTTCACAAATGTTGACTGATTGCATAAAAGCAATCGCGTAAGCAATGCTTTCAATTTCCTTGAGTGGTACATTGACAAAGGCAATAATTTTTAAGGAAAATTATCACTGGCCAAGAAACATGGTTGGCTCATGTGACACCGGAATGAAAGCAATGATCCATGGTATGGTGGCATTCACCCTCCTCTTAAAATGATGAAGCTCAGGGAAACAATTTCATTTCACAAAATCATATGCACTGTGTTTTGGGATTGCCAGGTTTGTTGCTTTTTGAGGTTTTGGCTCGAGGTGACGCAATAAATTCCAAAACATAATGTGACACCTTAATTAAACTGTGTTGTGCAATCCAAAATAAAAGGCGTAGTATACTCACTAAAGGGTTTATTTTGCTTAATGGACAATGTTCGCCTTTAGGTGGCAGGTCAAATTTAAGATCTCATCCCATCATATGGCTGAGAATAACTTGATTACCTTCAGTATATGGCTGATCTGGAGCCCAGCGACTACCTTTTATTTCTTCATTTTAAAAAAACATTTAAGCGATTAACACCATCAGTGCACAGTGAACGAAAGAGTGATTGACTTCCATCATAGGTTTCATTTCTCAAAAGGTCTTCAATGCAGTTCATTTATAAAATACTTTTTTTTTCTGCTTCCACTACAACCAATAATCTGTATTAGAATTATCTGCGGTGGCCCATTTATCAACAGGCGTAACAATTCAGTATCTGAGAAAGACCTCTTAGTCATTTTATTAGAACATTGTAAACTCAGTGTTGAAATCCTGGGATCAAAGCTGACTAAGAGAGTATTTATAATACATTCATTTGAAGATTTTCGGAACTTTATTCTGGCTCAGAACTCACTGTATTGGCAACAAACACATTAAGAACATATCGAGCTTCTTCTCATTCCTTTCCAATTGAAAGAATAAACAATTCAATTATTTTCTCACCATGGATCAAAACTTTATACCACCCATAATGCCTAATAACTCTTAGTGAGTTTTCGGACAAATGACCCAATTTTTCTGGGGAAAGCCTGCTTGCAATACTACTGCAAATGTGTGATGAACCTTTCATTAAGCTCATCTATTTTTGCTGTTTTATTGGGATCGGTGAAACATATCCGGGACTTATTGCCATCGTCCTGAGTTCCAGTACTTTGCTCTACCTGATCAACATGAAGGCTCAGCTCAACTTAAAATACTTCTTTAAAGTTTCCTTTCTCTTTTTTGTTTTCGGTTCTTGAGCAAATATGTTTTTGCTGGTCACTTTTTGGAGTCCAGTTATTAAGAAACGTGCAATAAGCGATCGATGAATCTGATTTTGCCATACAGAGGAGAAAGTCCATAATGTTCAGCAATAAGAGATATTTCTCCAATATGTTTCAAATCATTCATCATTGTTGGTATAACACCGACCACGTAGCAACGTACGGAAAACATTGTGATACTTGCAACAGTTATGGTTTTGTCATCGGCAAATAGAAGTTCGTATTCTGTCTTAATTTCATTAATCTGTTGTGGAATTAGCTACGCAATATCCTATTCTATTCGTTCTTTTTCCTGTTTAATAATATCTGGAATTTCTTTGGTAAAATTTCACAGACCTAAAAATTGCATCTATGAAGCTCTTGGGTCTCAAACAATTGATGAGTCTTCTGTGTCATATAATCTGATTGGAACTATGGGACCCCAGAATCTAATCAGTACTAGGGGAACTATGGAATGCTAAATCATCCATATTTGTGCTACTGTTTAATGAAAGGGTTTGTTTATACACACTTTGTGTATTGATGAGATATTGCTTCTCCAATTTGAAATAAGCTTGAGGTTTTTCTCTTTTTTTAACATCTCATTCATGAGGACTATGGACAAAATTCTCGACTCATAATGGTTCATGAGAGCTTGATGAGGAATCCTTATTTTCGACTCAGTTGCTTCACATTCTTCAGAATAGCATTCCTTCTTAGCTCAACCTAGCTTCTAATAAGGAGGAAATAATTTTAATCGTGCTTTTAAAGTTACATTTCTTAATATAAATCGATTTGGACACATTGATAAATGTATTTAAGGTGAGTGCATCCTCACTTGAGAAATAAATAATTTTAGATTTCTTATCGGCATCGTACTTTTATAACACATCTTCAAACCTTTTGAATTATCCAATAGTTTGTTAGCTAATTTGGTCCAGATATATTGATTTTCTTATCTTAAATTAATTTTTGCATCAAAAAGTAATTCTTCTCTTGAATGTCTTGCCCTCAACTTTTCAACTGATCTCCTTTCAGAAAGGTCACTGAAAGACTTGAGTGTAACAATGATTTCTTCAGGAGAATGAAGAAATCCCTTGATATTGTCAAATTCTTTAATGGGCCAAAATTCTTCTTTCCAAAGGAACACAAAATTATTTAAGTTTATTTTCAAGATATATCATGTTACTCTGAGATAAATTTATAGGAGATTTGTTGAGTAAAATTTCCTCTATTAGAATTAGTTAGTTTTTGGAATGCTAGGCTAAATTTACATATTAAATATTTTACGATTTATCCCAAACATTGTTGCTTTTTTTAAAAAAAACTGATGACAACTTAATGAGGAAATTAAACCTCTACGTTTGATTCTATTGACTATGCAAACCAGTTGTTCAAAAGCGTCTTGGATTCACTGGTTATTTTAATTAAATATTGTTAAGTTTGTAATTAATCAACCATTCTATTTTCCCTCCAAAGTCGTTTATTTTGTAGTTTTACAGAGTGAATCACAGTATAACAAACGGATTACAGTAGTCAATAAATTAATCAAACTATTGATAATGTTTTTTTATTATATTAAAATACTGACAGGCAACAAAATATTAAAGAAGACAGTAAATTATAAGAACTATTGCTGATGTTCTTTCATGCTTTAAATGTATGTCAGATAATGTAAAATATAACTATTATTCGAACAAAAAAATAAAAAATAAAATAAACTCTTACACCAAGGTTTTACGTAACAAGGACCTTTTTAATCGATATTATCATCTTTAAACACGGTTTACTTGCAGAATCGCAAGTATATAGTTAAATATAATGTTAACATTTTTCTACCACAAAATACCTGAGGAACACTCCTATGAAGTCTGTTTCTCGGAACAACTTCGAACATTTGTTACAATGCCTTCAAAAGTAGTGAAAAATACCCAAAAGCTACTATCCTTAAATGTTAGAATCTACTTCAAATCCACTTTTTATAATCACATTTTTTTAAGTTCAAGTAGACATCATTAATTGTAAAAGAACATGTACAATAATATAATGAAAAGAGTGAATCTCTTCAGGGGCGACTGAACTTTGAAGATATTAATTTATGAAAATTCAATCTTCATGCCATCTATTTTAGCTATATTTGTCACAATCACGATAAGCAACGTTAACACATCGTGCTTATCTCTATATTTTTTATGCATGAGAGAGCCTACAAGACCATTATAAGAGTTCATTGAGCTTAAATAAAAAGAAGCTAAAATTTTCGTCCATTTCCAAAAAAAAAAAAATGCTTGTTTATCCCCCTTGCGTCGTGATGTCGATGATATCAGAACGGTTGATTGTACTACAGTGATTTGTCAATCAGGCAGCATATTTCTATTGTGATAGAAATTTGCTACATGAGAAGTTGGGTGCATGTTACAATACCTTAACAGTAGAGGTACTTATGTCGAATAGTAAATTAAGGTACACAGGCTTTCTTATAAAAGTAAAACAGAAGACAAACTGTGCATGTTTTCTGATATTTTTTGTTGATACTCATATTTTAAAGTCATTCAGACACATATCCATATATTTATAAATTTGACACTTGAGGTTTTGATGAAGGGTTCTTTAAAATTCGATTTTAAGAATCGAGAGATGCCCCTTTAAGACAAACACCTATCAATATTATCGAAAGTTTTAATCGATAATAGTAAATAAACTCGACTATCACTGGTATAATTGATTATTTGGATAGTAAATTAAAGGAAATGTTGATTTTATGGAATAATTTAAATATTTACACGAGTACTATAGGAATAGACTTTTCACTCACAGGTTTATTTTTCTTAATTTGAATCAAACTAAAATCAAAATAATTTGGTATTTTCCTTCAATAACCAGAAATTAAATTTCAATAATATTACCAGTAGTTTACTTTATAATCTAAATAACATAATACCGAATATTTTACGTTTATTGATATTACATAGATATATAATTAAACTATTAATGTTATTGATGATATCGATGATTTTCTGAGATACTCTTAATACTTGCTTGTCTATAGTAATAAAATAAATACAATTAGTTAAATTTATTAAATTGTTTCTTGAATAAAATTTTAGTGCGTATTTTGGGTAAGAATTATTAATATTTGATAATATCGCTTTCACATCAGCTCTTGTGAAATAGATTTATCCTTTTTATTTTTCATTTATGAAGAGTAAGGGATAACATATCAATACAAAAACAAGAAGAAATTCAAAAAATAGATTATTCGCCATTAATGTATTTGGTTATGATTTATTACTTAATAACCTTTGATTAAGAAATTCAGATATACTTAATGTATTTGAACTTTATTAAATAGTAAGCAATCGTTCATTTTATTAATAAAATATTTAGGAGGAATTGTGCCCATCAGCTGTTATTCGGATCCTAATATATCAATTACACTCAGTTTAATCATAGTTTAATTTAGGGTCTTTCTAGCATTTTTATCAACAGAAGTTTTTTTTTATTAATTAAATATTAATTTTCTTAAAATGAACAATTACTGATGAATAAATCATTACTATTTTAGAAGTTTTAAATGAAACATATTTTAAAGAAACTTAGGTAAAGCTGTTATTTAATTAGAAACCCAAAGAATAAGTTTAAATATAAATATAATCAAGAACATGTCTCTTGGTTATGTGACAAGATATTTGAGAAGAAAAAAAATAATAAACAGAAACAAGAGTAGTTTAATGAATATTATTTTTGCTGCAAAGCAGAATTATTTTCATTAATTCACATATGTCATTATGTAATTTGTATAGTTAGTTCACTTAAAAAATTACGACCATTTGGTTTCTAACAAATGCACACATAATTAACTTTGGGAATTCTTTACGTACAACTACCGACGATAATTTATCCATGTCGAGACAATGCAGAATAAGATATATATTTTAACTTGTATAATTGCTGTACTTCCCCATTCAAAACAAGATTATTTGTTTAGTTGATGGGTGGCAACATATGTTTCTGAAATACAATTCTGAAATGAAAAAAATGGTATTAATTAGGGAGTGTTACTAATATAATTAGAGATAAATTACAGAACATATATATATTTATCTCATGTTGCTAATAAAATTCTTCATTTTCTATAAATATATGAAATTGACTATTCGTGATGAAATAAAAATATCTAGGAAAACCTGTTTTATTTTCAAAATGTAAAATATTTCTTATGAATTAATTTTATTTGAATAGAGACTTTTAGTGTATTTCAATTTAGCAGAAATTCTTTATTGCGTAGAATTTTTAATTGAGTTTATGTATACAAAGAATTATAAGATGCATTGTAGCATTTAGGTATTGAAATATACAATACTGCATCTAAACGTAAGTATACTATGTATTATTTTTGGTTCTTAATTAACAAGATATATTTCAATAAATTAGTTGCAAATTATTTATTTTATAATTATGTGCCCGCATCACAGAATAGCACACATACAAAAAAAATGAACAAATTTGCTAATAATGAAATATGAGCTGGGTTTGTCACATTTGTTCAAATTTTTGGGTTATATTAAAAAAAAATGGACAAAAATTTGTTGAAAAGAATTTTATACTAAAATCAACATATTACTAATATTACAGCAAGTATTGTTTAAAATGTACTTAACAAATTGAAATCATAAATTCGTGCAGAATGAATTGCTTAGACAAACTTTATCAACAAGATTTATGATGCAAAATATTATAATGTGTGAATTTATTGTTTAAAAAAAAGGAAACAGTATAAAGGAGCATTGTCCGAGCAACCCTTTTTTCACCTCTTAAGACATATCTAAAAGACTTTTAAGCCAAACAGTAAAGGGTAATGCTATTTGTTAAAATAAGCATTCCAGTTCTGATTTGATCTAATGACTTTTATCTTAAATCAGTTTTCAAATCTGATACGAAATCTCAGGATCAGAGAAATATATGATTCAGTTCCAAGAAAACATTTTACAAAAACAGTTAATGAATTTATTAAATGGACTTTGAAATGTTTTATTCATTTTTAACAATAGGTATATTTGCTTTACTTAATTTTAATAAATAATTTTTTTTAGATATCTTCAATGAGGATCCATTAAGACATTTTTAGAAAATATGATTAAATAATAAAAACCGAGAAACTAGAAATGCTTGCAACTTTCCAATCAAGAAGATTTCTGAGTGTAGAAACACTTCATGTAACAGTTTACTCTTAAAATCTTCCCAGGTCATTAGATGCAGAGATTGAAACACTTTATTAAATATACAGAGTCGTTTTCATAATTTTACACAATGGTACTTTATCTAATAAAACTCGAACTTTTGTTACCTTACAATACTAATTCTGCAATTTTAGTAATGCGGTAATTGTGTAAAAGGTATTCTGCTATTTTTAACTTCTCCCTAATTTAGTGAGATTGCATCTTGTGGGTAAATACCCTCATAAGTACAACGCAGCCAACGAAGAGTGAAATGGTGGTGGTGGCAATCTGGGAATATGGCTAAGTTCTTAGTATTTCTTAAAGGTGTGGGGAAACATTAATTATTACCTTTGTATGAGAAAAACATTATTTTTCAGACTAATTTCTTTTACCAATAAAACAAATCAGAAATTTTACATTTTTACCATGTGATATTCATTCATATTTACATTAATTCTCGTACTTTCTTTTAATTTTAAAGAATTCTTAAGAAAATAATGGTGAAATATAAATTAGACACGTTTTTAAGAATTACGCAAATCTATATTTTACTTCTCGAAGGATTCTAAAAATAACGTTATTTATTAAAACAATTGTTAAGTTTTGAAATTGTACACAATCGATTTAAAAATTTCTTAATGCAATTATCTAGAAAATAATGAAATTTTTTAAAAAAATCCAATTAAAAAGGTAACAAACTTTTTATTTTAATAATTTGTCTAATAGTTGATGAATAAGTCATTATGAAACATTTTTGAACTTATATACATAATTTCAAACTAATATGATTAACAGTTTCTTAGGAATCTTACGAGCAAATTAAATTTATAATGAAGTTAGAGTTTTAAATGTTACAAAACGATAACTCTGAAGTCTTAGTAGTATCATCAAACTTTTGACATCAAAATATTTAGAAAAATTGGGGCTCTAATATATTCCTTTTCATGGGGAAAACGTTGAAATTTAAGGGTCCTGAGAAACAATAAAAAACCGACAGAATCAAGAAAAAGTATGTTTTCATTAGAGAAACGCAAATTTATTTTTCCTTGTAGAATATATATCACATTTAGTGACCTCTCGCATTCAGTAAGATGAAACTATTGACTGGAAAATCTTCTTAGCTTAACAGACGGCTGTTACTGTATCATTTATTTACCTCTCCGGGTACATATGCTTGCTTATGTCTATATTTACTATTACAAGAATAAAAATATGTAATTAAAATAATTAATCCACCACCGTTTTGTTTTTGTGTTTATTATACGCACAATACTCCGCCCCTTTTTTTTTTCTCAGAGTTAAAATCTAACCACTATATACATTAATTTAAATTATCAATATGAAAAAGAGGATCCATCTAATTAGCCAACTAGTTTCAAAAATAAATACGTTACTCACTGTCCTAAAATATATGGATTCTTAATCATTTTATTAATAAGTAAAAGTCTTAATAAATGCAAGTAATTTATAGTGTGGTTGGATTAAGTTTAAAACATTTTTTTTTTTCATTTTTCACAGATTTGTAAAGTTTGAGGCTTAGAAAGCTATCATTCCCTTGTTACAAATTTCAAAAGCAAAATGTCATGGGGTTCTAGTCCTAATCAACCAAACTTCATCGAGTTTAATACTAAGAATACTAGAAGTCATAAATCAACCTCAAACAGAGAGGATAGAGAAATTAACCCAATAGTACCTTGTGAACGTTTATTTTATGAGATACTGATTCCCACAATATCTGATTGCACTGTTAATACTTTATATTTTGAACATTTTTAAATGGTATTTATTACAATTTATTTTTCAAAAAATTAATTTTAATCTTTCAATCTTAAATTAAGAAATATTGCTCTTTAACAGTCATTTGAAGTTGTAGAAAATATAAATCAATGTATAATTAGTTTTCTAAGTGTTTCTAATACTAATAATATATTTTAAGATTTGAAAACTCTACCATTGTAATATAAGTATTCTTTAAATCAGAATGACTTAATATAAAAGAATATTTACGTTAAATTCATCCATTTAGCTGAGAAAGCATTATAGTAATAAGAAGTAGTATTTAAGAAAAAGTAATAAGTAAAATCAATCAAAAGCAATTTTTATTAGATTCGATCAAAAACGTACAGTCGTAGAAACTTATTTTTTTTATTATTTGTACTAGTCCCGTTTGCATTCTATATGCAAATAAATTAGAAAATACTGAGACATATGTATGTTGCAATTGATTAATCTATGAGGGCTGAATTTCAATTTTGCTGAAAAAATTTGATGAAAATGAAAGTCAGATATTCTCAATTGAAGCGTATGTCCATGCTTGACATTTTGAATAAGTATGATATATTACTTTTTCGAAACATCCATCAATTCAGCCTAATCTTCGTGACTTAACTCATATCTACCAAATGTTTTAAAACGTTATTTTTCAGAACGAATAGAATTTTATTCTGAGGTATTTATATAAAGTAAAGATTTAAAACACTGTACCACTTATTAAATACAATTAATTGTTCAGTATAACGTCAGTTAACCATCGAAATGTGTTTTAGTTGCTCGAATAGAGAAACACTAAGAATAAAAGGAATACTTTACTGTTTGAATTATATTATTCTAACCCTTGTAAGTTTGAAAATAAAGTGTCATCATATAAATTTCGATCAAACATATGAAAATGATTGAAGTTGCTTTTCAAGACATTAGCTTAAGCAATTCAGAAGAAATTACCTCGAATTTCACCTGAATTGAACACATCACACACACACATACATATACATATTTACACACACACAAACACACGCATACATATAC
>BMAW01058049.1:17591-36594 GCA_019974015.1 Nephila pilipes | reverse complement strand
TATATATATATATATATATATATATATATATATATATTCAAATTGTCATCTTAAGTTGAAAATCCAGGAGTGTCTTTTTTTTTATTATCGTGTGTGGGAATTGATATGCCATGATTTCAAATCAGTCAGTGTTCTCACGCAAGAAATGAATAAATGCATAAGTAATTACACATCCTCTTTGAGAAAGCGTAAACATTTTCCCATGAGATATTTTCAATGTCTCCAAAACAAATGTCTGCTGTTTCATTTCACTCTCTCAATGAACTATAACTTATTACTTTTAAAAAATATAGGTTTGGCAGATTCTTGAATTCCAAATTAAGCAAATTGAAAGTGTATTCTCAAAATAGATGGGTTTTTTTTTTTTAAATTCTATGATTATTTCACTGTATGTCTGAATATCTTTTTTGGTTCTAATTGAATTACTTTATATTCTTTTAAAATGTTTAGTTTTAGTTCTGTGGAAAATTTTACCAAAGGATTTCAGATTGATATGATAAACAATTCTTTTTTTAAGAAAAAAAAAAAAGGTGTACTTTAACAAATTATATTGCAATAATACTTATATCATTTCCCCAATTTATTTCAAATATCTTTGCATTAATTATTGTGTTCAATATATATTTTTGATACATATATATTTATTTCAGCAAATTAATTAAGCAAAATTCACCATCATAAGCGTGTCTAATTTTAAAATCACTTTTTGTTGTTATTACGTAAAAGCGATTAGAGTATAAGTTTTCAAATTGATTTATTCTATTTAACGATTCTCATATTAATTTCAAAATGTCGTACCTCGCTAAAGGACGTCGGAAAGATATATTTATCCTCGCGGAAGAATTAGATCTAAAGCCCGATTCTTCAATGACAGTTAAGAAAATAAAGGACTTAATCATTAAAGATATTGAATATGATGAGGAATTCACTAAAAATTTGTTTACAAGTATAATAGAACAACGAAAAACGAAAGAAAAAATTGAAGAAATGTTGCGCCTTGAAACACTTGCCGAAGCACAACGAAAACAAGAATTTGAAGAAAAGTTGCGTCTAGAAACCCTTGCTATAAAAGAGAAACGACGTCAAGATCAACATGAAATTGAGCTAGAGCGATTAAAATTAGAAAATCAACTCAAATTATACACAACGGTTAACGAAACTGACAATTCGAAATTACTAGGCAAGGAAATATCCAAATTTCTCCATAAATCTGAAGTTAAAGAAGATATTATCTTATATTTAGTCTTATTCGAACGTCAAGTGCAACGATTAACAATTTCAAAAGAACATTGAGTTTCATACCTTTTAGAACTCTTACCGTCCGAAATTTCTCACATCATCGCACGTGAACCAGAGGAGATGGCAAACAACTACGACCACGTAAAAGAACTTCTGCTTAAAAGATTTAAATTAACACCAGAAAAGTTTCGCCAGTTATTTACCACGCATCAAAAAGCTTATAGCCACACTTGGACCGATTTTTATCACGAACTTGCAACATATTTTGACGGATGGTCATCAGGGTTAAAAATCGAATCTTTTGAAGAATTAAGAAAACTGATCATCTCAGATCAAATGAAACGTAGAGCTCCTATCGACTTTAAGCAACATTTTCTAGACGATTGGACAACGATAAATTCGCCAGCCGAATTAGCAGAAAAGTTCGAAGAGTATGAAGACGTCAGGAGAACATTAAATCAAAAGCCAGTTAATACGCATTTTAGGGGAAAACAAGATTTCAGAGCTCCAGAAAAATTTCTTCAGTTTGAATCGCCACGAAAATTCGAGCAGGATAGATCAAGTAGGAAAGTTGCATCGACCACTAGTTACAATCGACATCACGATGCTCAATCCGCCAGTTACGGAAGTTATGAAGGAAATCACGTAAACTCAAATCGACGGATCGAAAATCGAATTCACGGGAGAGAAAGGTATTCGAATTCAAATGTTTCTAATCACGCTCAAGCGAATTACTCCAGGTTTAGAAGATTCAACGATTCAGCGAAAGAGCTAAATACAAGCCAGCCGAAGAGAACTACGAATTTTACGAGAGAAATAAGCAAGCCTACGGCAACATGTGCCACTATCAGTCAAGAAAGTCTATGCACCAAGGAAATAATGTTTGGAAACAAGAAAATTACTGCGCTTATCGACACCGGAAGTACCGTCAGTCTACTACGAGAAAATACCAGCAGAAGAATCATCGATCCAACGAAACTAGCGAAGAGCAAATTCTCTTAACAGGCATAGGTGATGCTCAAGTCACTACGATAGGATCTTTCGAACAAGAATTTCAGATGGACGAAGAAAACTATTCACTAATATGGCATGTAGTACCTACAGCAAAACTAAAGTTCGAAGCAGTCATAGGTTCAGATATTTTAGAACGAACATCAGTCAACTTCACGAAGAATGGTGTAGAATTTGTTAAATATGAAAATCAAGCATTCTTAATACAGATACTAACGGAAAACGTCGAAAAAGTAGAACTGAATCACATAGAAGATCCTGAGATCAAAAAAGAACTTACTAAAATGATAGAAAGCTACAAGCCTGAAAAGACGGCAAGCACCGATGTTACCAAGCGAATTATTTTAAAAGATGATGAACCAATTGGTCAATCGCTACGCCGATTAGCATTTACGGAAAGAGAAGTAAATAAACAGATAGTAGAATGGCTCAAAGAAGGTATAATTCTCCCAAGCTCATCAGAGTACGCCAGTCCAGTCGTAATGGTCAAAAAGAAAGATGGAACTTCGAGAATGTGCATCGATTACCGAAAACTTAACCAGAAGCTAGTGAAAGATAAATTTCCTTTACCTCTCATCGAAGATGTTTTAGATACGCTACAAGAAGCAAAAGTTTACTCCACGTTAGATTTACGAAACGGTTTTTTCTAACTCAGCGTTGATGAAGATTGCAGAAAATTCACGTCATTTATCATACCAGATGAACAGTTCGAGTTCAATAAAGTTCCTTTTGGGTTAAGCCCGAGCCCAGGTGTTTTTCAAAGATTTGTTACAAGCATATTCAGAGACCTTACACGTAAAAGAATTTTAGTAAGCTATATGGATGACCTTATTGTTCCAGCAAAAGATGAAAAAGAAGGACTCCAAAAACTTAAATATGTATTCGAAGTTGCAAAGAAATTCAGCAAGAGATAAAATTCAAGAAGTGTCAGTTCCTAATGCGAAAGGATGAATTTTTAGGTCACATAGTAGAGAATGGAATCATCAAGCCCTCAGTTGCAAAGACATTAGCAGTTGCAAAATTTCCAGAACCAACGACCGTAAAGAAAGTACAAAGTTTTCTAGGATTAACAGGATATTTTCGAAAATACATCAAAGATTACTCGAAAATTGCGAAACCATAAAGCGACCTCACAAGGAAAGAAATCCGTTTGTTTTTGGAACACAACAGAAAGAAGCATTCGAAAAGTTAAAGAAAGTATTGTCTCCAAGCCCAGTCTTACACATTTACAAGTATAGAAGAAGAACAGAATTACACACAGACGCAAGTAAACTAGGCTACGGAGCAGTTTTATTGCAAGAAGCCGACGATGGCAAATTACATCCTATTTATTATATGTCGAAGAAAACAAGTCCAGCTAAAGAGAAGTATGATAGTTATGAATTAGAAGTTCTCGCAATTATATAACAGCATTAAAGAAGTTTCGAGTATACCTCTTAGGTCAGCATTTCAAAATAGTCACAGATTGTTCTGCGTTCCAAAAGACCATGCATAAAAAAGATTTGATTACACTTATAGCCAGATGGGCTCTTTAATTAGAAGAATTCGACTACGAAATCGAACATCGAACAGGAAATAGAATGCAACACGTAGATGCTTTGAGTAGATATCCTGTCATGATAATCAGCAATGACATTCTAACAGCGAAATTAAAGAAAGCCCAAGAAGAAGACGAAAACTTTTTAACATTGAAGTCGATATTAGAAAAACAAGATTCAGAAGACTTTTTTGAATTTTTTGAAAGAAATGGAATATTTTACAAATACTCAAACGGTAGAGAATTGATTGTAGCTTCAAAAGACATGCAAATTGAATTAATTAAAATAGCTCACGAAAATGGTCATTTTTCAGTAGCAAAAACAGAAGAGATTGTCAAACAAGAATTTTTTATTCCAAATTTAACGAAGTTAGTAAAGAACGTAATAATAAATTGTGTACCATGTATCTTAGCTAATAGAAAGAGTGGCAAAAAAGAATGTTTTTTAAATCCTATTCCAAAAGAAGACAACCCTTTAAGCACATACCATATCGATTTCATAGGACCGTTACCATCAACAAATAAGAATAATCAACACATTTTCACCGTTATAGATGCTTTTACGAAGTTCACTTGGTTGTATCCTGTAAAAACTGTGTCAGCTGAAAACGCTCTAGAGAAGCTAAAACTACAACAAAAAACCTTTGGAAACCCCGTTAGAATCATATCAGATAGAGGATCAGCGTTTACTTCGAAAGTGTTTAGTGATTATTGCACAGAAGATGGTATCCAACATCTACAAATTGCTAATGGGGGTACCACGAAGAAATGGACAAGTTGAAAGAATCCACCGTACACTTATCCCAGTTTTAACTAAACTAACTTTAGATGACTCTACTAAATGGTACAAGTATATTGATAGACTTAACAGCACAACCTGTCGAAATCTATTCAGAGAATCCTTAACAGCACAACCTGTCGAAGCACAAAATGGTCACCATTCGAACGTTTGATTGGTACTAGAATGAGAAACAAAGAAGATGTCAGAATTAAAGACTTGCTTCTTGAAGAATTGCTCGAAGAACTACACGAGCAACGAGAATTCTTAAGAAAAGATACCAAGAAGAACATAGAAAAAATACAATACGAAAATCGGAGAACTTACAACAAGAAACGAAAGAAAGCTCCGGAATACAAAAAAGGTTATCTGGTAGCCATCCAAAGAACTCAATTTGGAGTAGGACTAAAACTAAAACCGAAATTCTTAGGACCCTATAAAATCACCAAAGTCAACCCTCGCGATAGATATGTAGTAGAAAAGGTTGGTCATCACGAAGGACCGAACTCTACCACTATCTCTGCTAACATGATAAAACATTTTTCTATTAACACCATTTAAATATTGAGAGTAGATAGATATTATTTGGTGAATTTCGTTTGATTTAATTTCATGCTATATTATTTTCTTTTTATGCACTAAATATCGGCTTGTGTTATTTACATTTTCTATATATGCTTATTTACATTTTATGCTGCTTTATATCAGAATTTTTATCATTCCTATAGGATGAAGTGTTAAGAAAAAATTGATTACATATTTTGCTCCATGTAGAATATTGAAGGGTTTCGAAATTCATTTTTACTATTATTGTGTTATTAGTTATTTTGAATAGTATAAAGTATAATTAGAGAAGTTTTGAAAATTCCAGTATAGCTGGAGGCCAGCTCTATTTGGAGGGGTCGAACTCTGTAGGATTTTCCATCTAATTATTAAGCAATTCATTTTTATTTTTTCAATCTACTGTAAAACCAGTTCTTCTGATACTCAATAGATGTCACCACGAATCAGAGTCATTGATAAGCTCATGCAGCGCCCCCTATCCCAGAACAAAACTGCGTGACACTTCGTTTTCGCTCTCCTCTTTCCCCAACTTTTTCTGCTTCTTTTCTCCTTCGCATTACCCGCGTCGGAAGTAAATTTCAAACATTCGAGCGCATTCCAGCGCCCTTCGCTAATAAAGGTTAAATGAGGCAGCCATCTATCTTTATCCGAAGAACTAGTCAACTTGTCATATCATAGTGTAAATACTTTTCCCTCTTCATCATCTCTCCTAATAAACAAGTAAAGCTACTGAGAGCCTCATCCTTGAATATCAACAACAACAACGCATGGAAACCGATAATGGAATTACTCTCCTTGACAACCAGCCCTTTGCGTAAGAGATCGTAGATTCGGGATGAACAATCTCCATCCCCCCCACTGTCTACACACACACACACACATATATATATATATATATATATATTACTGTACCAAAATCATTTTGAAGGAACGGCAATGAAAAGTGAAATTGGCTGTTTTGGCGCCAACTCTCGTTGTTAAAGAAAATCTAACATGTAGGGAGAGCCTCCGGTAACAAAAGAAATCTCTAATCTTTATACATAACTACTATTGATAATTAAAATTGCGGTTGATTGGTATCCAAGTATCACAGATTGTTTGACCTACAAATCCGGAGATTCTAAGAATCTTTAGGTGCTTTGAACTCCGATATTATTTTCGTAACTGTGAAACCGAGTTTTGAGTTAAAGCTACCGTGAGTATACTTAAAAACTGTACTTATTCACAAGCAAACATTAATCGTAGGTACTGATACATTATCCATAACATAAATATAAAACTATCACAAATTTTGTCCTTAACATTGTTCTGGTTATTATTTTAAACTATACACAATGTATTCAAAAAGTTCCAGGACTGCCGCGAGTAAAACAGTACAGATAGCGCTATCTCTGCGCAATTCATGGAGCGCGTAGCAACAATCTTCTCCGACGCATGCGCGAAGTTTTATTCTGTTTGGATGAGTTCCAACTTTTCAGGTTCACTCGAGTGTGGTGTGTCATAGTGGTCGTGTCATCGTTAAAAAATGGAGCAAAGAACGAACATTAAATTTTGTTTTAAATTGGGTAAAACGGCCACAGAAACCTATGAAATGATTAAAACTGTTCATGGTGACGAGGCTATGAGTCGTTCGCGTGTGTTTGAGTGGTTTGCAAGGTTTAGAGATGGAAGAGAAGCGACGGACGATGAGGAGAGGTGTGGTCGTCCACGTTCGAGTCGGACTGATGAAAATGTCGAGCGAGTGCAAGCGTTGGTGCGCTCAGACCGTCGAATGACGATAGAAATGATTGCGGAATCTTTAAACATGAGTGTAGGGTCTGTTTTTACGATAATGACGGAGGATTTAAAGAAAAAGAAACCCTGTGCGCGCTTTGTGCCACACCCTCTGACTACGGAGCAAAAAGAACACCAAATTGCTTCTTCCGAAGATTTGATTGCCGCGGCCGATTAAGACCCTAACTTTTTGAAAACCATCGTCACCGAAGACGAGTCGTGGTCCCTCGAATAGGATCCGGAAAGTAAACGCCAAAGTTCGGAGTGGACAAGTCCGGGAAAGGGTCGACCGATGAAAGTTCGTGCGTCAAAATCAAAAACAAAGACGATGCTGCTCGTGTTTTTCGACAGTCGAGGAATTATCCACCACGAATTCCTTCGACAAGGGTCCACTGTCACTGGTGCCTCTTACAAGGATGTGCTACACCGGCTACTGAAAAGAATGCGGCTTGTGAGACCCGAAATGTTGGACAGGGGAAACTGGTGTCTCTTGCATGACAATGCACCGTCACACAAATCCATCATTGTTCAGCAATTCTTGGCGCGCAGGCAGGTTGTAACCATCGACCACCCCCCATATTCACCTGACCTGTCCCCTCCGGACTATTTTCTGTTTCCAAAGATGAAATTGAAGATGAAGGGACAGCGTACGCGTCGGTAGAGGACATCGAAGCGTCAGTGACAAGGGACCTGCAGAGTGTTGCAGTCGAGGCGTTCCAGAAGGCGTTCAAAGATTTTTATACAAGATCCAAACGTTGTATTGAAGTGCAGGGGGATTATGTAGAAGCTTGATATTAAATAAACTTAATTTTGCTGTGTTATGTTGTCTGTGTGCATTCAGTCCTGGAACTTTTTGAATACACTGTGTACGTATCTTCATAGAAGAATTTCAGGTACAAATTGAGATAATTTAATGTTTTGATGAATAATAGCAGTGAAACAAGTTCCGTGAAGGGTATTAGGTATACGAAAAGCAAGTAGAACAATTGTTTTTCATTAAAATTTATTTAGCATAACAAAAACATGAGTCAAATATGTTGAAAAATTCTAAGAGTCTTAAAAATACTAATAGCCGAGTTTGTAAATTCTTCTGAAAGAGTTTTTTTTTTTTTTTTTTTTTTTTTTTTTTTTTTTTTTTTTTTTAATTTTTTTTTGTATTTTCGAACATTCATTAATGTCAGATGATGACGACTTGGATAAAACATTAGTGCCCATCATGATCGCGAGATGGCAGAACGAGCAACTATCATTTTTTTAAGAGGGAAATATAAAACTCCATATAAACTAAATAAACTTCTTCGATATAAAACTAAAATAATTATTTGAAAATCAAATAAAAAAAATTTTATGCTTCGACGAGATTCGATCCGAAGGCATGAAGTTTCTACGCTGACGCTCTACCAAATTTGCCATTGCAAGACGAATGACATAGAAGCATTGGCATGTTTTTTAATTCATCTGGTAAATTAAATTATTTGAATGCAGTTTAACCCAACCACCCTTGGTGACAAGAATTATTTGGCGGTATTTTGCCAAATGTGGCTACCCTGAAACGCTTCGCGGACTTAACGTTCTGCCAAAAAAAAAAAAAAAAAATTGAAATCGCGTCAACTTGTAGGACTAAACTGCATTTTAACCAATTAAATTCAATTAAATGACTTAATATTTGAAATAAAACTGTATTAATATCAAGTGCCATCCACTATAAGTTTAAAAAACTGTATTTTAACTTGAGTGGATGAATAAAAAAGTATTTTATTAACGTTTGAAAATATGAACAGGATATATATAGAGAGAGAGTGTGATCTAATGGCAGGAATTTTAAAAGGGTTCCATTTAACCAATCGCAAAGAAAAGAATAGAAAAGTCTCATCTGTCTTAAAAAAAAAGTGCTTTGTGCCAGTGTTTACAGACGAATAGATGGGGAAGAGATTTCAACCCTAGAGAAGATGATGGCTCTCGCAACAGTTTCCTGGGAAAGAATTATTGGATGTATTGCATTCTTAAAGACAGTGAGAGTCTAAAACAGATCTTCGGAACTCTTCTATATCAGCGCACAGGCCTCTGTTGAATTGAATCGTCTACGAACCTTAGCTTTCGTCTTTCGTAAACAATCTGAAGTCAAGAAACCTGGATCGATCTATTTCCTTTAAATTAAATTGTTCATCTTATAGTCTTATAAATTAAAATGTTTTACATCACTTTCTTAATATTTCGATTCGACAATGAATAAGAGAAACAGCACTCGCTAACAAATTATTTTAACTCAGGTGAAAAAATTCCAAACGTCAATTTGAAGCAGAGAAGTATATATTAAATACCAGCGAAGTATAAAATCACCTAAATGATCCTTAAACGGAGATACAAGTACAAAACTGTATAGTTTATTGTTCTATAGAAATTATCCAAATTGATATAAAATTGACATTGCAATCCGAAAAATATTACATTTAATATTACGTCAATTGCAAACTAACTCGCAAAGAAAATCATTCATATTCTTAGAAAGTTTTGGATGTCAACAACCACATGTGTTTCCAAATTCTTCGTTCAATAATGAAAATGTGAAGTGAAAATTTCGGTATAAATTACTAATAGAATACCAATGGCTTACTTATATCCAAAGTGAAGATGGAATTTACTGTAAATAACGAATAATTTATTCCAAAGAAAATGCGAGAAAATCTACCAGTCAACCATTGGAATAATTGATCCGCCTTTCCTCTTCTAGCGCAAATCGACGGAAAATCTCCGGAAACATAAATAAATATCTCACACACAGTTTTTTCTAATTACCACCAATTTAAGAAGCTTTGTAGAAGGATATTACCATGTATATTTTAAGCACCACCATAGTTCGAGAGGTAAAAGAAAATAGGGGGAAAATACTTAGTCTCGTTATAAAAAGGAAATGTTCTGTTGACTTTCTTTAAGAAATCTTCCTGATGACGTCCAAATTGACGGAACAGATGAAAACAAGAAACATAAACAATATGATAGAAATTTCCTACAACATATTACTTGACGAGATTCACAGTTACAAAAGCATTACCAACTGCTGAGTCCATCGGTGTCGCTAACTTCATTGTTGACAAAGTCATACTGAAGCACGGTGCTCCCAGAGAAAGGATAAGTGATCGTTCGTTCTTATCAAATAATGTGAAAGACATTAATCACTTCATATCGTCTGAAGACTGCCTACCATCCACTCACCGATGGTTTGCAAGTAGATTTAACAGGACATAAGTGGGCATGCTTTCCTTCTATGTAGATATCGAACAAAACAATTGGGACAAAATTTTACCCTATGTGACCTTCGTGTATAATTCAGCAGAAAATGATACGACGGGAATCAGTCAATTTTTTCTTATCCATAGAAGATTCCTCTCGGCGTGAATCTCCCGGATAATACTGAAGCACGTAATAATTACAGGCAACGTCTAATCAGCAGAGTTGAGGAGGCAAGGCAACTGGCAATACTTCAAATTCTCGAAGCTTAGACTAAAGATAAATTTCGTTATAATCATAGGCATCGTCCTGTCATCTAAAAGGCACGGGATTTAGTTTGGGTGTTTACTCCTGTTAAAATGGTTGGATTGTCCTAATAGCTCTTAAGGCGTTATTTTGGACCGAAATGAATCTTTCGACGTTTATCTGATGTCCCATATGAAGTAGAAAGAATGGAAGAAAACCGTAGACGACGAAGAACTAAAGATGTCGTCCCTGTCCTGAGATTAAAACAATATATATTGATCAAAACAATCAAATTGATGAGAAGAGAATTTCTAACTTTTCAAGGAGGCTGTTACAAGTAGTCAGAGCAGATTACTGTGGGGCGATGCTTCTTTATAAAAAGGAGGAAATGTAACGATACTCATTTCCTGTTAATGATGCAAGAGTTGGAATTGGCTTTTGCGCCATAAACCTATATACATTCTCTACCCGCAGCGTATTAACGATGTCTGTATGCAAAAATCGCTGACGGAAGAGGATTATCTGTGAGCCATATTTATTTAAGAGAACTTTTGCAGGGAAGCTTTAACTGAATAGAAGTACATAATCTTCTTCGAATATATACATACCTCTTTTAAAGCTGTAATTTGGAGACAGATTTTCATCTTCCTGTTTTCTGCTTTGCATCCAATTATCTTCAATTATTGTCTAAGTTAATCTTATTCCAATCCCTTTACGTCAAGACCACAGTTAAATCTTGTTTGGCGCAGCATAGCCATAACTGGCTCTTGCGCCAATAAACTTTACATTCACTCAATATACAGTGGCACAAACAATTGAGGATACACCTTACTTTTACTTGATAAATCCAACTTTCAATCAAAATAACACCTTAACCAGAAGTGCAAACGAATTTTTATTCTTAGACATAACAAAAGGTTTAATTAACAGTAAAAATAAAGAAAAATCAACGACAAAATTCTAAAATAAAACTTCTTAGAGGCATTTCAAATAAACATAAGCAGATTTTTACCTCAAAAAATTGAGGATACACAAATGAAATTTTTGTTTAACTACCACTTGATTTCTTTTTGCTTGCTACTAAAGTTTGGGAAATTTTATCCTAAACTTTTTCAACTGTTATTTCTGTCTTTTGAAGTTGGTTATGAGAATATAAAGCTGTAATTTTAAATGGAAAATGGCTCCTCGGAAAGAGACTAGTATTGATGTAAGAAAATTTATATTAATGTTATTTAAGAAGGGAAAATCTTATCGTGAAATAGCTGAAATTGTCGGTAGAAGTCACTCATGTGTCCAGAAAATCATTGGGAAATTTAAACGCGATGGATTAATTCAAAATAAGAGTGGAAGAGGAAGGAAAAGTATTCTGAGTGATTTAGCTAAAAGAAAAATTTTAAAAGATATCAAGATTAATCCTAAACTGAGTGCAGTCAAACCAGCTGCAGAAACTTCTCGAATAATCTGCAGAAGTGTAAATGCTGAAACTGTGAGAAATGTGATTAGACATGCTGGATATAGCAGTCGAGTAGCTAGAAAGAAACCTTTCATAAGCTTACAAAATCAGAAAAAGCGTTTGGAGTTTGCAAAAACTCATCAGTTGAAGACAGAAAACTTTTGGAAGAAAGTTATATTTAGTGATGAAAGTAAATTCAACATTTTTGGAAGCGATGGTCGTCACACCGTTTGGAGAAAGCCGAACACCGCTTTGGATCCAAAAAATTTACGTCCTACATTTAAACATGGTGGTGGCTCCGTCATGGTTTGGGGTTGTATGGCTGCAAATGGGGTAGGAAATTTAGTTTTTATAGATGGTATAATGGATCATAAGCTTTATATAGACATACTCCGCAACAATCTTAAAGAAAGTGCACAAAAATTGGGTTTAGATGGAAATTTTATATTTCAGCACGACAACGACCCCAAACACACGGCACGTAATGTCAAAATGTGGTGTTTTTTTCATTGTAAACAGCAATTGCACACACCGCCACAGTCCCCTGACATCAATGTCATAGAAAATTTGTGGGCCACACTAGAAACAGCGGTCCAAAAACACCAGATTAAAAACAAAGCCCATTTAAAGCAAGTGTTACAAGAAGAATGGGATAAAATATCTCCAGATACCACTAAAAATTGGTCGAATCGGTACCAAAACGTTTGGAGGACATTATAAAAGCCAAAGGACATGCAACAAAATACTGATACTGTCTATGCATGTAATATATCGAAAACATTTCATTGGTGTATCCTTAATTTTTTGAGGTAAAGATCTGCCTATGTTTACTTCAAATATTTGTGAAACTTTTAATTTTAGATATTTTTTTGTTGATTTTCGTTATTTTTACTGTAAATTAACCCTTTTATTACGTGTAAAAGTAAAAATACGTCTTCTATTCTAGTTAATGTGTTATTTTCATTAAAAGTTGGATTTATCAAGTGAAAGTAAGGTGTATCCTCAATTGTTTGAGCCACTGTACCTTTACATTACTTCACTGTTTTAGTAAAAAAAATAAATATTTTTTTAAAAAAAATAAGCAAACTTTTAGAAACAGTTATTCATGTTTAAAAGCAAAAGCTATTGTAAATGCTTTGAAATTAGATGAGAACGTTTCTTTATAATTATACAACCAGCCTTATAAAGAAAAGTGTTTCATAAGGCACTGATGCGGTTAATGTATCAAAATTCCCCTTATACTTTTAGTTTAGTTTTTTATTAACGCACACTAGAAGCAACACGAGGGCTATTGGCGACGGACCTCGTAATTTTGGACCACGGTCAAGTGACTAGGACGACACCTGAGCTAGCACTCCCCTCTCCTAACATCCACACCACGCCAACGGGAGGACTTTGGGCTCCGAGCAGATTTAACGTGCATCAGATTCGGCTGCACGGTGGGTCTTTGGTAGACAAGGATCGAACCCGCGACTGAACGAAAACCGCCGGCCGCGAGTCCACGACCTTGACCACTAGACTACCCCCCCCTTATAGTTTTAAATCTAGATTTGGAAAATGAAAACTTTTTCCTCCTCAATATTTCCTCCAACAATTTCCTCTTTTTCCTCCTCCCTGATCACGGTGAATAAACCTTTCTTCCTGATATCGACAAACTTCAGCAACTGCAATTGACATCTTTGTATTCTAAAAGAAGAAAAATTGATACGCAAATGTAGAAGTTAATTCTTTTTTTTTCTAATTTTGAATTCTAACTTATTATGAATTGTGATTCAGATTTATGTACAGAATTCACCACATTAAAAATAGCAAGAGAAGATAACGAGTTTGTGTAAATGGATCTTTTGCACGTTACCGAGTCTCTCTTCGCGTGATAACGAAGGTAAGAGAGGGAGGAACCGATTCAGTTGCCATCTTTGTCACCTGAACACTTTTCCATGCCCTCTTAATAAGAATTTCAATGAACGAGGTCCGTTATATCAGGCGTGTTCCTCGAGAGAGAATTTCATTGAAACTGCTCTTTTGAATAGATAATTCTTTTAAAAATGATGCGTGTTTTAAAAGAATAACTGTTCCTGTATGTTCATGTTCAGATATTCTAATATAATATTTTCTCTTATAAACAGCACGCTTTCTGATTCTCTTACCGCAAATTCTTTATACGCAGCAAACAATAAAAAAAACCCATTCATCTTTCAATATTAAAAACATATGTGTCCTTCTGAATGCTTCTACGGGTTAAATTGTGAATAATCAATAAACCCTTGACGTATTTTTCGTACACTTTGACGTAAGTTTGCTATCAAAATGAGTCATTTTCCACACATCTTCATCGCCGAAGTTTAATGTAATTTTGTTTATTTCATTGTATTAACATCGCAGTAGGAGCTTCACGAGAGATATTGACGACAAACCTCGTTCAAGTGACGAGGACGATACCTGAGCTGGCAAACCCTTTCCTAACTTCCCCACCACGCAATTGGGAGGACTTTGTGCTACGACAGATTTAACATGCTTCATCCACGGACATATAGTGGGTATTTATTGGCATCCAGGTTCGAATCTACGACTCGACGAAAACCGCCAGCTGCGAGTCCACTGCCTTATTCACTAGTGTACCGCGGCCCTATAATTTTGTTAGAAGATGACTTTTAGGATTCTGCGTATTTTTCATAGTGTTTTCTCACTTTTCACCGGTGATTTTTAATTTCTATTTTTTCTTTTGCGCTAAGAGTTAAAATTATTATTTTAAAATTGAACTGTTAAAAATTTCCTTTTGAAAAGAAATAAACAATATAATATTTAAGCACTTGGGTCTGTCGTTAAAAAATTAAAAAAGAGAATAACATTTTTCATCTAATTCAAATGAGTCCTTCGAAATGCTTAGTAGATATGCAATAAAAATAAGATTCTCCTAGAAAAGAGAAAAATACTGATGTGAAATAAAGTATAACGAATGATAAGAAAATGTAAACGGAATCCGTCCACATTTTCAAAATCGATTCTAGCGTACGAGGATAAAATGATTGTAATTGAATATATTAAAATAAAAATACCGAAATAAAAAAAATCGGAAAATATTTCTGTTAACGGTATTTTAAACAAAAAACTAAATTACAAATAAGGCGTGGGATGCATTCAATAAATTAATTTATATTAAAAAAATGTAGTATAACTTTCGCTGTTTGAGTATAAAATAAGAAACGAAAACGTACAGTCACAATTTTTTTATTCACACACATTTTTTTTAAAATTACAGAACGTTAAAGAGCTTTTCTATTGTCCTGTCAAATATTTACTTCTATATGGAACAGATTTTTAATTTATAATCGTCATCTATTCGGCAAATTCCTGTAATCATAGATAAATAAATGAAAATTTGCTCTCTCCGTTGTTTCGGTAATATATGTAAAATTGTTTTTTCTCCTTGGGCTGGGGTTTAACCAACTATTTCAAATTACAGAAAATGTAATTCTTAATTTATTTGAGTGAATACTTTTATTTTCATCACAAACATATTTGTATGAATTTCTTACAAGAAATAAAATTGGATTTCGTGATTATTTTAGTGAGTAAATAATATATAAAACAATGTTTTACTTGAAATCATATCCTACTTAGTTACCTTAAAAAGGATGCGAGGGCTCTCTTGATAAAAATTTGGAGATCTAACTAGGGTCTTCCGTCCTTGGGCTCTCGACTGCGATCGCATTTTACAACAGATCGATACGATATGACGACATCGCAACGCACTTTATCCTTTTAGATAATTTGTGGTTACATTTTCATGTAAAAAACACTGTCACAGACTTACACAGATGCTTGACCAGAATGAATGTAATACCAATAAATAAAGATTTATTTATTGATTCGAGTTTCACCATCTTCGTTTAAGTTTATCGATTTCATTTCTGATGATGGGATAAAAAATTTTTTTTATCTTTTTAACTATGGTTTTGAAGTATCTTAGTCGAGTAAAGTGCATCAAAACAAACATAATCGTGAGCGTCCTGGGACAGCTACCAGAATTGATTTTCCTTCCCGCCATTATTTTCAGGTAATTTAGTGTTTAAAGGTGTTAAACAAGTTTGTTAAACATGTTAAATGTGTTAACCGTTTGAGGGGCGGTATATAAAAAACATTAAATTTTAGTTAAAATTTATCTGATATGAGTTAATAATGTTAAAATGATACAATATCAAACGTTAAAATAAATTTTTATATATTTCCTGTTTTTGAATTCCCGTTATATATAATGAATGTACAACAGCCCCCTAGGGCGTCTTATTTGTATACTCGTTGTCTCGTATTCCTTCGAAGAAATAGTAAATTCTTTCATAAATAAAGTATATTATTTTAGTTAATTTGGGTAATATTAGGATCACAAAACACTTTTAAAAAATGAGGTCTTTATGATGCATTATTATTTCTATGAATGATAATTTGTGCAATATGTGTTAATTAATTTAAAAATAACTTTTTTTTATGTATGTATGATTTTCATAATTTAATTATATAACTACGCTATAAATTTAGTAAACTAAATTTAGTAGAAAAGCATACGCAGTTTTATTTAAAATAAAGCATAACTTTCATTGCATATACTGTAATGTTATTTTCTTCCTCACTCTTTTCTGAAGGTAACTCCGATCCATCAGAATGTAGCTCTTTAAACCAAAACGTTTTTTTTTTTCAATCGAAAGTCCCCGAGTGGCATTCTTTTAAAAATGTTTTTTAGAAATATATATATTTAAAAATTAATTAAAACTAGATTATAAGGCTACTTTAAATAAAATTAAGAATAAGCGTAGATCAGTAACAGTTCAAAAACCAGCCGCCCACAGTAATTATTAGCACATTCGAAACATACTCTCTCAAATATGTGATGGACAGATGTGTAAAAAAGAAAAAAAAAAGAAGAAGAAAAGGTCCCCCTTCTTTATTCTGAAGTATTTATGGGGTACCCTGAAGGCTCTGTTCTTCTAAAAAAGTGGGTAACTCATTGCTGTATTGTATATTTTGCAAAAACCCTTCTTTAATGATTTATATCTTAGTTCTTTGATAAAGTTCACCGCTAGAAGCAATGAACCCCTACTGTCGTCCCTCAATAGTCGGCGGCTTATCGTCTATTATTATCTCATGCTAACACTATGCTGTATCAATTATTGGTTGCAAGTCTCATGACTAACACAACAACAAGTCCTTAATCTACTGTCTCATGCCAGTTTTATGTTAGACGCCTTCGAATACTCTCACTCCGTCTTCACTGTGTTAGATTTTTTTTGCTATAGTTTTTTTTTGAGAATTTCTTTTTCACCTTGCGCTTTTGTTTGTTGTCTTTTCGTGGGCATGCACAGCGTTGATAATTTTTTATTAGCCATCCAAGGGACTATTATTTTAGATGAAGCCTTTTGGCGTACCAGAACATTATTCAATTTTGTGTCGTTTGCTTCATTTTTATTTGCATGTAGCTGATGTATATTCAGTTTAATAATTTATCGTATGTTTTAATTTAAATTACATTTATCTTAAATATATTCAATTTAATAATTTTTTGTTTGCATTAATTTTAATTGCACGTAGCTGATATAAATTAAATTTAATGATTTGTAGTTTCCTTTTATTTTATTATCAGAAATGTTTACTATTTTCCAATTCTCTATATTTCCTCGTTTACTATTTATTATTTTATTTAACTGAGTAATTTAATAATAATTATAAAAAAAACCGCAACTTGGTTAAATCTGTTCTTTGCAAAACTTTGCAATATAACTTTTTTTCCTGATTTAAATTTTTTTTTCTTGCTAGAATAAGTCTGATTTTTGCCTCACTGGCACTTTAAAACAAATTTACGACCTCTATCATTTACTGTAATAAAGTCAAAAGTCACATATCAGTCAGATTTGAAGATATTAGGGCTGCCATATTTTGTTTACTAACCCTCTGAGTGGCGGTGGTTTAAATTTTTGTACCATTTAGTTTGAAGTATGAAACGAATACTATATATATATATATATATATTGTATATATATATTCAATTCATTTCAGAAGCATTTCTGTAAGGAATAAAACAACCACTTGTTAGGAACTTTCTTTATATTCAAAACAATAATTTTTGTAATCATTCTGCATAGTTTCGCCATCTAATTTAAGTAAATAACACTATAAGATACCATTTAAAGATAAATGTGTGAGAAAAAAGGTATTTTACAGAGATTTTTAAGGTTCTAAATCGTTGTTATAAAAAATATACTCATTCCCCTGAAAGGGTTAAATAAGTTATCTAGTGACATAGAAGTGTAGGTGTCGTATAAAGGTTTCCGCAATTTATTCAACCCTTGTGAGATGGAAACCATATCGTAAGATGCCGTGTTGTAGGTGAGTTACATGTATTTGAAATTAATTCAAAATTAATTTCTTTTGATTAGATTTACACTGTTGATATGTTTAATTACAGAATTATGCAAAAATATATTTGGTTTTAAATTTAAATGAACAAATACCCATAAATAACAGGTTTTGGATCTGTTTGCATCAGTTTTTAAGCAAATATATGATTTAAAAAAATTTTAACAGAAAACTAGACGAGACAAAGGCAAATGGTTATTTCATAAATGCGAAATAAAAATGTTTTATAGCAATATTTGTTTAGTTTTTAACATTTTGAACATTTTTGGCAAGACTTACGATTATTAATAAAGTGACAAACACTAGGACGCATTTTACTTTAAAAAAGCTTTAAAGTTGAAAAAAGATGAAGAAAATACTTTAGTTGCAGGCCTTTTGAGATGTAGAATCTTCACAGAATTTTTTATAGCAACTTACATCTAGAGTTACTTCTATGTTATAGAACCAAAGTTCGTTAGATGGCATTCGAGTTATGCTAATTCCTTTTCTGTATCCCCGCATTAATCAGAGCTTCTAAAATGTGATTTGTCTTGAAATATTGAAGAATGTACGAATATATTTTGGAATTCTCACGAATATATTTTGGATTTTTTTATTGGATTGAAGTAAAATATATGTAATATATATCTGGCACCTGCTTTCATCACTAATGAACTCAATTTCCAAAAATATGTCATAATATATTTCTCCAATTTTTTTTATTGGATTGAAGTGTAACAAATATAAAAATTAAGTATTTTACTTATCGATTTTTGCATTTCCTTAA
>BMAW01058049.1:0-12591 GCA_019974015.1 Nephila pilipes | reverse complement strand
ACATCTTTACGCCTGACAATCTAAACCCGAGCTAGTTTAAATAATTTTTAAAATACCAAACTTGTAAAACTATAACTGTCTGCAAGGTAGAAAAAATCGTGCGATCTGCCGATGTCACCACGTAAAAATTTACGATGTTTAAACATCTTACGTGTTTATAGACTTTTCAATTCGTATTTAATGTTTGTTCATTCTACTCTGATCAGTTGCGTGATTCATTTTTATTTGCCTGTTAAATAAAATTTATTATGCAAATAAGCATACTTGCAGATGCTTATATAACACACAACATTTTATGTGAAAGCAATCCGTCAGATTATGCTAATATAAATATATTTAAATCATTTACTCTGTTGTATTGGAGTAAGATATAGTTTTGATTCTTCCTTATTCAAACGTTGCATGAGGCAAACAGTTGTAACATTAAATTATAAAAAATACAGCAAATCTTAGTTATTTTAATTAAGAGTTTTAAAAGAATTGCTTGTTTATTTATTTTTTGCTAATAATCAATTCAAACGCACAATAAAAATGTAAAAAAGTAATCCTTTATAATTTTCAGTCTCTGAACTGTATTGTATCCACAATAATGCTTCGTATAATGTACAGGATGATAAAAAAGTAATCTCTGAGTTTAAATTTTCTATATTTTAAAACAATCTACATTCACGGTCAAAAAAAAAACGTACAAAGAAGGAAGCTTTATAATGGAATGAAATTTGGTGTGTATAATTGTAACGTTAGTATGTATAAATGGTTACAAAATCAAAGCAGAAAGATTTTTTATTGCGAAAAAAGCATATTAATATGAGCACAGTAGTACCCAGTTGGGTAACCTCTAGCGCCGATGAAAGAAGTTACACGATCTGGCATCGAGGCATACAAGTTTTATAAACTGTCCTGAGGCAAATTAGTCCGCACTTGTTGCAGCTGGATCTGTAGCTCCTGGTAGGGTGCTGAAGTAAGCACTTTAACTGATCCCATAAGTGCTCAATTGGAGATATGGCCGGTGCATATGATGGCAAAGAAATGGTTTTCAAATTGTATCTGACTATCTCTGGAAACTGTTTTCGTATGTAGCTGAGTATATCTTGCTGAAAAATTAGGGTTGGCTGCCTACCATGAGTGGCAATACATGTGTCTGCAAGATTTTTTGAACATATCATTGACCATTAAATTTCTCTGCATCACAACTGTAAAATACTAAAACTAACTAATCATCAGATTTCAGTTCACGGTTGTTCTAAGACAAAAACACATCGGGTTGTATAACAACAACAATTTATTTACACTCCTTGCTACCGCTCGTTTACAACAGCTCCTCTTGTAGATTCGGTCAGGTCCCGTCTGAGGGGATCGTGTAACATCACACTCTCTCCCTTTACAAATGAACGCCCTCTAGAGGCGGGCTTTAAGTAGGGAAGTTAACACAACTACTTATAACCGGCTGTCATATGTGATGGCTCCCCACACCCCATTTGCAGTTGGGGCCATATGTTCTTTACGGAATAATCCGGATTTGTCCGCTGACCAATGGGCCGCTATACTCGAACGCGACCGTCGTGGGTTCCCAATTAAAATCTGGATTTGTTACTGAAGACGATACGGTTCCATTTCTTGGTCTTCCAAGTTCGTCGCTCCCGAATACCTCTACAAACGAAGATGAAGATATCTAGCACTCAGAAGTAACTTTTGCAACCTACATATTGAGAACAATCCTCCTTCAGCTAACCGTCTCTGGAAATTGTTCGGCGTGAAACAATACTTCAGTACGAAACAGCAACTTGAGGTTAGATGCTGGGTATAATCACCGTTGAAGCTATTCGAGCTTGTCGACATATGAAGTAATCTTCTCTTCTATTGTCGATCTAGGTCGCTCAAAGCCGATATGTCGCGTGTGTGTGCCTTCACACACTCACTGCAACCAAGATCTTCATACGGCTTGGTCAGAGCGGCCAAGTTGACGAGCAATACGTCGATATATCCAGCCCGCTTATCTCTATCCAACAACGTGGCCCCTTTTAAGGTCAATTGTGCTAACGGTCTTTGAATGCGTTTAATGGCAGCAATTTCTCATAAAGTAAAAACTCGCTCTGTATAAAGAAATTCACTATTATAAGGCCACTTAACTAGTATATGGCAATAACAATTCAACTTTGAAGCCCCCTGGTGGCTTAAATATTTGCATAATTCATTCGTCAGACTAATCATTTGAATAACTTCATGTGACATACCAGTCTTCCAGTTTAATAGCAATCTGGCTATTCTATCTTGGTGCGTTATTTTTAGACGTTAGTGTACAAATATATACGTTAGTGTACAATACCTAAAGAAAAAGGAAAACTTTTCAATTTTGTTTTCAAATAGTTACAAATATTCTATGTGTTTTTCTTTCATCACACGTCATATACCTGTATGGTCTTCCCAGATACGTTGGAATATGTTATTGTCAAAGTTAGTATTGAAAGCGGAGCGTTTTCGAACGTAATCATCGAAGCAAAATCTGTTAAACAGTTTGTTGTGGACTATTCTATTAAACAACTATTCTTCTCAGTTCACGATTAGTGAGACGTGTTGATTTCTGAAGGGTAGCATTAAATCGTTTGAAATACTTGGTCCACCAGGCCTCATATTTTTCACACCAACAATGCTTATGAATTGACGAAACTAGTGTTGGATACTCTGATGGCCCCGTGTATAAGATTCATATCGTTTTCTGGATGCTCCCTGCATTGAAACAAGTGATGATGATTTCACATATGAAGAAAACATTCGTTAGTGTTTTGTGTTTCAGAATATGTGAAATTAGTCCATTTTGGGTTATGGGACGCATGAAATAAATCTTTTCTACTAGTTATACTTGAAATTTGGAAATGAGTTCGCGCTCAGCTGTTGGGTCAAATGGAAAAGTGAGAGATTAGAAATAAAAATATAACAGAAAAACTAAATTGTTCTATACAATACGTTACGAAGAACAAATTTCGTTAACAAATGACTTTAATGTTTATATATATATATATATATATATATATATATAATATACGTGATCTATTACAAAAGCCCCTTTGCTAGCAAATAATGACATATCAATATTTAAATCGCATTTCACTTCAAAACGTTCCAAGAAGAGAACCAAATCAAAATGATGTTTGAATATCCTGAGGCAAAAAATGTCAACCTCACAACTGCCTTAAAATTCTGAATACTTTTATATATTTTCAGTAATTCCTTGACATTATTTAAGATAATACATTAATCTATAGGTAAGTAAAATAATTTTTAAGTACCTTTTATTTCAATTCAAGAATAAAATTAGAGAAATTTATTATGACCGGGAACAAATATATATACATAAGACATTTTACGATTAAATTTTGAACAGTGATCAGCTTCGATATCTTGTGGTTAGCTGAAACATAGCAATTTTGATCCCTAACATGTTCTTATAATTAGTATCGAAGATTAAGATTAATGTTTTTACACAACTGTATCGTTTTAAAACCCAATGGCTATTTTGTAATCACTCTGAAAATTTAAGAAATCATTTATGATATTTTTTGACATCTTATGTACAGGTGCACTTCTTAGGCAACGAAAAACATTTAATAAATATACTTTTTGATCAGGAAACTAATATCTCGAGATGTTTACGCATGTAGTGTTTCTTATTACAAAATTAATTATGAGGTCGAATGAACACAGTTACAGTTATTCGATTTTATGTCTCGAATGTATTGTTACTAAAATTTCTTCGTCTCGTGCGTGGGTGTATATGAGTGAAACAGCCCGACAGGCAGGATAATGGCAAATGACATTTTATTGACAAATATTCAGCATTGGACGACACACAGGAAACAGAGCTTGTACATTACATTACTTAGGAATATTAATATTGCTGAGAATAATGAATAATGATTAAAACTACATCACTGGTAGACTAAAATGCTACACCAAGAAAGAGAAGATGTATAAAAGCCAAATTTATTAAACAAATGTCGCATAGTACATAGGTGAAATGATTGAAGATACAGCTTTCTGTGAGATTTGAATGTGAAATCAGTACCGAGTGTTAACGTTACGGATGGCAATAAACGCTGTTATGCATCACCGCATTGAAAAAGGCGGCTTTGGGTGTCTTGTCGGAGTATGTCAGTCCATTCTGCTTCCAAGCGGAAGTTTTGTTAATGTGTGCTTAAAATGGGCTTCGAGACATTTCTGGTAAATATAACACACGCAAATCAAATGAGAAATTACAATAGTTTAAAGTGAAAGTTGAAGTAGTTTTGAATTTGAAAGGATTGGCTTTAAGAATATTTAAATAAAAAGAAAGATGATAAATTTTGATAGATTTTTAATGGATGAGTAAAAGGAGCATTAAACTTCTTCTATTACAGTCATGGCTGAAATAATAAAACCAATAATCCGAATAAAGCCTGTTTATTTTTATATTGAATGAGATAGCGATAATAATATTGTGATGAAAGCTGCGTTCATTAGATTTCGTGAATTGCATTGAAAAGATTAGAGGAATTCAGTAGCGTAGATTCAGCCTTCGTGACCAAAGCGAAAGGAGTTTACCTTGCTTTGAATTTTTATGCAAGGAGTTTTTCAGATCATGTGGTGTTGAATGAAAAGATTTCCAAGAACTAAAGCTGCAGACAAAAATTCTAGTAGGGATGACCACTACAAGTTTGAATCCATGGGAAAAGTTGGTATTGCAGACTTTAAGAGAGCGAGATTGCATAAATTAAAAGCTAAATTGGAATGGTATCAGGAAATAAGAATGAACTATTTACTGTTATTGTTAAAAAATAATAAAAATTAGATCATGGAATCATATTTAAGTGTGAAATCCTCATTTACACACACACACACACACACATATATATATATATATATATATATATATGGCACCACGAACTGGAGTTCTACTTTCTGACCTCTTTCCAAGGGGTCTACACGAGTACTGGGAGACGGAAGGGAGCAGCCAACAGAGAAAGATGTGCGATTTGATAGCTCCTTAATATGTATAACCAAAAGTTCTGTTTTAAATTTGTAAATACTGTGCAATAATGTATGGCCCAATTAAATGTCATCTTCTAAAAATCCGCTTTGTTTTTGAATCCAGAAAAACCCTAGACATCTTTAATACGAGCCATATACCCCCTTTCTGTAGAGTTCTACATATATATATATATATATGTAACATATCCTGTCGACTTTAAAAATGTAATGATTCTGCCGGCTTTAAATGTAAAATAATATCATCTTTATGTTCATAAAGCAGTCGAAACCAATTTCAGTTTTACAGAATTATTTTATTATACTGGAAAGAGACCATTTCCACTACGCAGTTGGTTACAGGCTATTGCATCGTTAGACAGCAAGTAGAGGAGAGAAGAGTATGAAGAGTAAAAGAGCGTTTTTTGTTGTGTTTTTGTTTATATACCAGGGAAAATTCTCATGAGACGTCAGAAGCACGTGGTATGATGGAGGGATTTCTGGAGAAATATCATAATATACAAGGTATCTGAAGGGATTGTTTTGACAGATTTATAATTGGTTTAAGTGGAATTAACCCGTTTTAAGAGCGCGTGATGGATAATGCGTAATATGAGTGATATGCGTAAAAGGATACTTTGGAAGGGGATCAGGAAATACGAATGAACATTATCTTTTAAAGGAGAGAATGGGTAAATTTAGTAAATTAAATTATTATAGCAAGAAATTAATAGGAATTAAGTTAAATCATTACACACACACACACACACACACACACACACATATATATATATATATATATATATATATATCCCTCTCTCCCTTGAATTCCTTTTAACTCAGAAAATTCTAATTTATTTTTTAATAATAAATTTTTTTCTTGTCAAATCAATCATTCCGTTTCAAGAACTTCTCGATTATAACAGGTTCACTTCCGATATAAACTTTTAATTACGATGATTTACTTCTATCTACACATCTATCAACTTGTCATTGTCTGATCTATCCCTTTCTATAGCTTACATTTATTGAATAATTGATATGCATATTAGCCTGAACTTATATTGTATTCATTCGACTCATCGCATGTGTTTTCTAGCCTGCAGGTGTTTAACTGTGGCGTACCCAGAAAATAATTTTGGGAGATTCATATCATCATTGTCATGGCAGAAGCAATTTTTTACTCGTAGTTTAAAATTACCACTTGATAAAAAAGTAAATAATAACGATATATCAATCTTATTTCTTCTATTTAAAACTGTTCAAGTACTTATATAATTTATCAAGCTATAAAAATTTAAAAAGTAATGATCATTTAAGAAAAATAATTAAAAAAACATGAGAATAAAATTTGCATCTTTTTTGGAGAGGGAGGATGCCTTTTTTTGGCATGCAACCTCTCTCTTTATCTATAAATACTAAACCAGAGCACTCTTTCAGAGAGAGTAAAAATTTGCTATTCCATTCTCTGGAATTGGCTTAATTGAAATCCATTTTTCTCTTCGCGATGAAAAAAAATTTAAGCATGAAGGAAAAAGAAGTTCTTTTGCTTAAAATTTAGAATATCTATAATAGTGTAGTAAAAAATTGTTTAGAAATATTTAAATTTCAAGAAACACTCTTGGGGATTGCATATGCCCCTTTCCCCCCCCCCCCCCTATGTACGCCACTACTCAACAGTAATGCATAATTCAATACGGGAAAAAAATGTATCAGCGCGGAAAATGCTAACATTTCGTCTCTTCAGCTGTTAATCACGTTGGATATCTCGTGATCATTTTTTTCTAATTTTTGTTTTCTTTCGTACCAGAGAGCGGGAAGAAAAAGCGAGGACGATATTTATTTTATTTAAAATGTTTCTACTTCACTTGACGGCTTCCTTACGCATACAGAAAGCAGTGACAGCTCAACAAACACACCTGACTGAAAAATAACCAAAGTTCATTGGTTGATCGCATTCTTGATAAAAAAAAATTGTTTGCTCATCTGTGAGCAGTTATTTTATCACAGGAATGCATTAAACGTTGATCACGTTCTAAAACAACAAATTCACACTTAACATTTTTTTTTTAAAAAAAATGTGCATTCGTCTTAGTTTCTGTTCGAATGAATATACATAGGTTTCGGCACATTGAAAATATATTGAGGAGATATAATTTAAAAAATAAAACTGCTGAACGTGTAGTAATTTTTAGATAGTAATTAAAACAGTTTCTACATGTCATAAACACGAAAAAATATTAATCTTATTTATATAAAAACCATTTATGAGTTATTAAATAAATGATAATATTTTCAAGAATAATACTCGTATAAGATGTTTTTGCAACTGTTATTCACAAGACATTGACTGTAAAAATATAAGTCAGTTTTTAGTTTGTATAGCATGCAATGTTTTGAGTATTCATGCTCTTTGAATGTATAGCTGAATCAACTCATCATGTTTCAAGTAATGTAGTTTGCTAACATAACACTCCATGTTCTCTCGCCATGTTTATGTCAGTCATCGATGGTACCTTCCTTTTGCGCTGAAAACCGTTAAGTATCTGTAACAGTGACGTTCGTTTCATTCAAAAACTCTCGAAGGATTTAGAATACATATGAATCACACTAATAACTTGAGTATATTAAACAAACATTCAAATATGAGGAGAAATGCCCATAAACACATAAAATATGAAAACATTGATACATTTTTTTATGGCGAGGTACATAGAGGAAGCTGCAAAGCGCATATTTGTTAGGAACTGTTAAAACTTCAAATGTGCAGTTTTATGATTTCAATTTTTCCTTTTCTTGTGTCGCCTATGGTAGTGTTTGGAGTACTGCTCAAACACATATGGAAATTTTTCTGAAAAAGATCAGTGGCTTAAGAAATATATATAAATCTGTATGTGTGTGTGGCACTCCTATGTTATAGTGTTTGGATGGATGGCCAAAATCACGAAACATTTGGACATTTATAACATTTAATTAAAACATTTCACATTAACATTTACGCGAACGCAAAACAATTAACACAATTAAACATCGTCTACATCGTTTCGCTGGCTCGCTTCTTGCTGGATTGTAATCTCGTCTGAAGCTGAACTAGTGCCCTCTATAGCATTGCAATCAGCGGTTATCTTCGGAAAAAGGTAACCTCACCGATTTAATTCCAATTAAGGGTATATCTACGTCTCAATCTTGAAGACAAAGCTGGAAAGAGAAAAATTAAAAACAGTAACAAAGCACACATTTTCAAGATTTTGTTTACATTTTATTGTCAAATAAATTGTCAGTTTCCAAAGAGCTCTCGTGTATATTTCCCTTCAACTAACCTTTGAGTATTTATTAAAGTATTGTTTTATTCAAACTGAAATGCAGTGGATGAGGAAGATTGACAGAAGTTGGGAGAACATAGGACCTTGGAGGTGTTTGAAGAAATCAGCGATAAAATTAATAGAGGTAGAGAGAAAGATCGTATACTTGAAAAATGTTATTAAACGTATTCTTACGCTGACAAGAAAGAGATTTAGCTAGATGCTTAATATGAAATGATCAACTGAGAACCAAATTATGATGCTCTACGAAGTATCTCTTTGAAAAGGCAGATATCTCTTGTCGAACACACATTTGAAAATTTTCCAGATAAAAGACCTGGAAAGATATCAGCTACCCAAGCTCGGTACTACCTTTGGATTTTCACTCAACTGCCATAAGCCAGCTAAACACAGAGCATTACTTAACGCTATACACAATGCATAGTACATTCTTTTCACTGCGAAAGTGAAGCATATCGCTCAGCGGTCGTGAAATCGAGAGGGGTAATCACTTGAATTCCGCTACTCGTCGGTCGTGTTTTCTCTTTTAAAATCACCTCAAAAGATTTCGTTACATCCTAGTTCTTATAATTGGAAGGACACAATAATATTTTTTCTCAAAGTCAAACCGACGAATTCTTTGACTTCATTATCGCGCATTGCTCTCGTCGTACGTACAGAAATCTGTAATAACTTCAAAAATTACACCCACATGAAATATAATTCTTTAAATTTTCATTTTATGGTTATTGGATCAAAGGATGAAATTTTAATTTTCTCTGAACTCTTTTCTATTATGCCTTCTTCTCATACTCACCCACACAAGAATGTTCGCTTAATCAGGGCGTTCCATTTCTTTCTGTACTCTGTCTCCGCATCTGAGTTAACTCAGGATGAGCTTTGACGTATACGGTAGAGGTTATTACAAGGAAATACAAGCTATATTCGCGGTAGAGTTTACGGCACCCTGCATCGTTCATTTCATTCGCTTGTAAGGAGCTACAGGCTTTTGGATAGCAAAATCGCCTCTCCTCTCATAGCTTTTTTTTTTTTATTCTTTTTCTTTAGTTTCACCTTTCGTAAATTGTGGTACTCTCGGAATTAAGTCTTAAAATTTCAATATTAACTAACGATTTGGAGATATACTCTTTTAAAAGGGAAGGGACTCCGTAAACTCATTCACCTTCTATTAAATGAGAATATAAATTTAGTCGTATCCAGCTTACAAATTTTAGTACTGACACTTGGACTAAGTAAGTCGTGAGATAAATTTAACTTTATATTACCGTTAAGTTGCGGACACGTGAAGGAAATGCTCCTAATTTATGATAGGTGTATTGATTTTGGTTATTATTAAGAGAATATTAAAATTAAGTTAAATATTTGACTTTCTGTTTATTTACACTGTATAATTAGTGAGTTTATTAAGTTGATACATATTGTTAATAAAATCAACACCGAGGCTTCACAATGTTGCACCTTCGATCGACAACATACGTTATATCAAATAAGAAATATTTTGTAACCTGTATGAAGTAAAACAATTTACTTAAAAAAGTGATACTAGTTTTATAAATTAACAACGAGAACATTTTAATATAAAAGTACAGAAACGATTTCGAATGTTGATGATTTTGATTTTTAGGCGATTACACGTTATCAACCAGCTATCATTTCAGGTGTTCCTCACATTCCGACCCAGAGGCCAATTAAAAAGCAATTGGACCTTTTAAGAACATCTGGACGATATTTTTGTTGCGCATCAACCTTGAGGTTAAGACTTTACAGATGTTGGAACTCCAAAGATCGAAAACACACTCGCATTAAACTTCTCATCATTGCACATGTTACTTCCATCCCACTTGGGGCGTGTTACAATTTTATTCCTCATGATGTAACTCTCCTCTTTAAAACGTTTCTGCTTTCCCCCACCAGATGGAAACCCAGAACGAGTAATTATTATTTATTCTACGTCATGACTGCTCATGGTTTGTGTTGATACTACGAAACTTATGATTGTAGAAAAGATGTTTGTGTATGTATAAAAGAACAAAGAGGGGAAAAAAATATGAAATGAAAAATCACCAATCAGGTCATTAAAAGGCATTCGGAGATCAACAATTGATATTACTATTACATTTATATCTAATCAAAAGAAAATATTGCGTCCTGTGTATTCGATGTGAGGCGAGATCAAATTCATTTCATATAGAAATTATTATACAGAAATAACGAAGATAACTAGATGTGTGTGACGAGAACGGACGTGTCCACTAACATTGTTTATTAAAAATAGCAATCAAGTAATCTAGAGTATAACTGGCACTTAATCAATAATGCAATTTCGAATTGTTTACTTTTAACAATTGTTTGGCGCAATTTAAGCTATTTGGCTCTATATAGAGCTATAATTCCAAATGATCACACAATCACTCATCTTCATTAAAGAGCAGTTTGATATTCATAACATCAAGTTAGAAGCTTCACGAGTGCCTGTAGACTACAGATTTACTAAGTTTGAAATGCGGCAAAACCAAGACTCTATGGTTCTATAATAGAACCATAACTCGAATCCATTACTTGACTTGAAAACCACTTAAGCCATTAAATACACCCTGTATAACTGAGCTGATACACGTTAAATCTGTAGGGCTATCACATTGGCGGTATTTTTTAATTAAAAGAGAGGAGACAGCTCATGGGTCGACCTCGACACATGACCCTGTTTATAAAGTATGATGTCCTACCCCAGTAATCCTTTTATTGGTCCTGTGATGTTAACTAATAAACATTAAATCAATATCACTGGTCCCGAAACTTGCTTACTTGAAAACTTGAATACTGCACCCATATTATTAAGTAGTTTTGATTGATCGATCATTTGATTGTTGATTAATAACGCACTTTAAAGCAACACGAGGAAATTGGCAATAGATCTCGAATTTTTTTAACCTTGGTGACGAGGAGGACACCTGAGTTGGCGCCTCCTTTTCTAAACTTCCACCCTCCACCAATGGTATAACTTGTGTGCTCGACCTGATTTAACACACATCAGCTCAGCTACACTACGGGATTTTCGAGACATCAGGGTATGGCTCAATATCCAATTATGGCAATTAAATTTAGAAACATATCTGGGCAAATTTAAAGAATTTATGTAGGTAACGTAATAAATAACATGGAATTTTGAACTAAACAAATTGAATTCCTTACAGATCAAAAGAATTTTTGTGATATGTCTTCTAAATCTGATCTTTAATGTTATAAATGATATATCTACTAAATAAAAATGCTATATAGCTATATTTTTTTTAAAAAAAATTAATAAATTTCTGGAAACTTAACGCAGTGAAATTGCTACCGACTTAAAATTAGTGTTCCTAAATAACAAGCTTCTGCGCAAAATTTTATTTGCTAAGAATGAGATTACACACAATATATATATATATATATATATATATATATATATATATATATATATTAAAACTCTATGTGAAAAATATCCACCTCATCGTTCTAAGCACAGTAAGTAAAACAATATTTATTTTCAAAAAAGGAACGTCATTTGACTCTTGCACAAAACTTTGAATAAAAATACTCTTTTCACCTAAATTGTTTCAAAAACCCATTAATGTCTGTGAAAAAATAATAATTAACGTTAGAAAATTTGAAGAAACGCACATACTTCAATCTATATGCTTTTTTACAAAGTTTTTCTCGTGCAGAAGTCTGAGTGGAACCTCCCTTCCCCTTCCTAGAAGAATCTCCGAACAAAGCAACGATTTACAAAAGCAGCTTTGTTCAGAAAACGAAAAATTCTTAATGAAACTAACACGAATAGAAATAAAATGACTTCGTTTAATTTTTGCATTTATGATGCTTCAATTGTCTTTTTAACAGATTTTTCAGTTTAGTTTTTATTAACGTCGCACTAGAAGCAACACGAGGACTATTGGCAACGGATCTCGTAATTTTGAACCATGGTCAAGTGATGAGGACGACACCTGATCTGGCATCCCCCTCTCCTAATATCCACACTACACCAACGGGAGGACTTTAGGTCCTGACAGATTTAACGTGCAACAGCCCCGGCTACTCGGCGGGTTTTTGGCGGCCAAGGATCGAACACGCGACTGAAAGAAAACCGCCGGCCATGAATCCGAAAACTTCTTTTTAACAAAATAAATTAAAATGTGGATTATGAAAATTTATTTTTAAAGGAGTGAAGTACTTAAAAACTTTTTTTTTTTTTTTTGCCTGATAGAAGAGTTTCCTTTTATTACGAGCA
>BMAW01058041.1:439648-469129 GCA_019974015.1 Nephila pilipes | reverse complement strand
CCTATAGAATTCTTGAAACGTTGCTGTATCGCTTATATTATATTACTAGCTGATACCCACCTGCTTCTCTGGGAAGACGATAATATTATATTTTGGAACCTATACGAATATATCAAGAAAATTTTCAATTTTTAAACGATAATGATATTCTGAATTTAAAATTTTAAGGAATTGAGTGTCTGTAATAATGGTTATCCACGACATTCAAATATATTAGAAAAATAAAAAAAAAATAGTAAAACGTCACCCCATATATATATATATAATATGGATAAAATTCCTTCCACGGTATACATGTTACACCTAGTATTGCCAAAGATGCAACCTTTTGTTAGAAGATTCATCACGTGCTTAGCTTTCAAATGAAATACCCTCGCAATGGCTTCGTGTCTATCATAAGAGTTTTGTCCTTGCCTCAAGACATCTTTGATTTCTGACCTTTTAGGACTGCAATCCTAAAAAAAAAGTCGTGCAAGTCGGGACGTCTAAAATGTCTTATCTATGTCATAGCGTCTTTAGTTCGTTCATGCATGTAGCGAAGTTCTCCAGTAAACGAACATTGTCTTGCGTGTGCGCTACTCCGTAGAAGTCGCCATTTTAGTATTTTTCAAAATCCCGCTAAGTTTTGGAGCTAAACTACACTTTCACCAACTGTGGGATTCCAAACTCATTTATTTCTATCGATAAATATGTACGTTTCCTATTTTCGACATGCACGAAATTTCGCATGAAGAGCCTCTTCGCCAAAATCTTGCCAATCCATCATCAGCGCTTCAATATAAAATTGTTTAGTATTTTTCTATTTCGCATGCGCAAATATCGCCAAGTAAACTTAATTGATGATAATACACAGCATACATAGAAAAATATATATTCCGTTTGGCATCGGTCATATCATTTTTGGCGGTAAAGTCGCCAAAAATTACATAATTGATGGATAAGAGTAGATTAAGGGATGAAAATGACATTTTGGATAAGACTTCCGTAAAATTCGTTCTTAGTGAGCGTCTACATCGCAAAATGAGTAACTATGCTAAATTTCAAGTCAGTCGGTTGGATAGTCTTAGAGATCTCGTGATGAGTCAGTCAGTGGTATTTCGCTTATATATAGAGAGATGAATAGTGGTTGAGATTGCGTTAAATGCTCATAAGTTGCAGAAAATAATTTTAAAATTAGGTTGGTAATCTATTAAGTTATCTATTTGCTATTAGTTTCCTTTTTTTATTTTTATTTAATTATTTGTTTTTTTATTTATATTTTTATTTATTTATTTTTAATTTTTTATTTTAATTTTTTTTTTATAAATAACAATAAGAATATGAAATGCCTGATTATTTGCGAAATGGATATCTTTGTTTTGAGACTAATATTCGTTTCATAATTTTCCTTTTCATTTTGGTTTTATCTCATGTTGCATTAGACGCTACTTCTTCAAACCACTATTTTTTTATACCTTTATGTTTCTTTTTAAAACAAACGAATTGTGTCGAATATCGATAGCGATCAGAATTTGCAAACAGCAAACTTTGATATCTTAATGTCAATGATCTATTATTCTTCCCATTTCTATAACAATGCAGAAAATAAGACATTAAAAAATAATTAAAGAGAAACAATACACAGAATTACTATTCGATTGTACAAAGTGTTGAAATGTTTATTTTGATAGCTGATTTCCAAAGAAAGATTGATTTCAATTATTTGAAATGGTTACGCAACCAATTTCCACGTGATAATAATTCACCGCATTGATTGTTCTTTTTATCTTCAGTGTGAGAATAAGAATAAATTAAGACTTAATATGAAGCAAACAGGTAAAATAGTGTTTTTAGTACCTCGATATAAAGTAAATCTGATTTTTAAAACCTATAATTAAATAACCAATTTTTCAAAACACACTAAAGTTAGTCGATTGCTAGGTTTTTTTTAATAGGTTTTCTTTAACTCACATTGTAACATTTTTAGTTCAAAACCTTAAATGCTTTTTTCTCACATTTTAAACGCTCAATTGAGTTGAACTTTTCTATACACGATTATTTTGGATGACTATACGATAATTTAACTATAATTAAAAAATAAATTGATTAAAACTAATTATTTAAAGAGTTAAATTTTACTGCAAGTTTCTCTTTAAGTCTCCAAGTGGTCGCCAAATCCGGCGTTTAATAATTTATCGTTTGTTTTAATTTTAATTACGCGTAACTGAATGTTATTGACTGACGAATGTATCTAAAAATTTAAGGTATGAAAAAATTATGTTACGCAAAATTATAAGTTTGAAAGAAAACCCATGTTTAAGAAACCCGTTTCTTACCAGGGTTATTTTCATTTTTTCTTATTCTTTTTTGTATTTAGAGCAGGTGAAGTTCAGGAATTGTTACTCGATTCGAAGGAACTCATACGCAAGCGATATCTTAATTGTTCATTTCTCATATATAACATATGTCTTAATAAATTTTTAGAAAAAAAAAAAGGTTTAATATTGATATCTTTTTCAACTAAGTGTAAACACAGTAAAAAAAAAAAAAACACATACACACATTTAGTTTCGTTTAATTTCCTTGCATAGAGAGCTTCTGAATACAAAAATTAGTGCCCCCTATTGCTCAAAAGACGCATACGACTTTACCTCTTCTTTTTCTCCATTTATTTATATTGAGGTAATATATTCAAATTATAATATGATTAACAAATACTTTAAAATTGCTAGATTTATATCAATGTCCCATTGTAATAAAGGTAAGAAATTATGATAAATTTCCTATAAATAGATAGATAGGTACTACAGTCTGTTACTTTAGAATAGGTGCTTCAGTGTCCCGAATTTTCTCCCACTGCCATCTGTAACTATGGCAATAACAGTTGAGAATGGATATCACTTTTTCCCACTTCATTTTATTTTCGTAGACATACTTCTAATGAAAACAAAATTTTGAATCTCCCGATTATCGTTGGGTTCTTTTCTTAAAATTTGCATCATTAAGGTATTTTTTTAAAATCTGTATAGTATTTTAGAGATGTTATTAACATGTGATTAAGATCATTTCATTTTCTTACACTTTTTAACAACTAAACAACCCATTGGAACTTTTTTTTATAATTAAATAAATTTGTATACGAATAAGTAATATATATTAACATTTTATAAGGACATGTTTCAATAATTTATATACTTTCATTTCCAAAAAATTATAATTTTGAAAAAAAGAAATACGATATTTATAGATATTTAAAATATACTTCACATTCAACATAAAGCAAGTCCAAAACGCAAAAGAATTCAGATCTCAACTGAAGTGTAGGAAATAAAGGCAGTGGCAGTGGTACATAAATTGCTACCAAAGTAACCGATGGAAAGAAACAAAAATGAGTGATCTTTACTCTATGTGGTCGAAAACTATTCTAAAGTAACAAAGTATAGTAAAGGCCATGCTGTGAAATATGAGATCAGGAGCCAGTACTTATAGGGGTTACATTAAGGAAACATAATAGAAACAAACATTTTTTTAATCCCATTTAATTTCTATTGAAAATATACAACAGATCGATATGAAAGCACAATATCTCATCGCACTTTATTCTTTTAGATAATTTGTTTATACATTTTAAGTAGCTGCGGTAGGCTAGCGGTCATGGTTGCAGACTTGCGACTGGCGATTTATTTCATGTCATGGATTTGAGCCTTGGTACCACTTAAAACGTGCCGTGTAGCCGGGATGATGCACGTTAAATATGTCGAAGCTCTAAGTCCTCCCGTTGGCGTAGTGGGAAATTATGAGAGAGAGTTGCCAGCTCAGGTGTCGTCCTCGCCACTTAACCGATGTTCAAAATCACGAGGTCCGTCGCCAATAGCTCACGTGTTGCGTTTAGTGCGACAGTAATAAAACCAATCAAAACTACTTATAATACATTTTAATGTTAAGCCACTATCACACCCTTTCACAGATGTGGGACCAAAACGAAGTAATTTAGGAATAAACATTGGTTTATCAGCTCCTATTTTGACCTCTTCGCTTAAAATTTCGATTGCATTTTCTGCTGATAGAGTAAAAAAAATTATTTTTTAAGCAAAATAATTTTTTTTGAATAAAAAAATTTATTTGGCTTTTTTTAAATATGTTTTGATATGCCTATGTCGTATCAAACTCATCAAACGAAATGTCGCAGGATGTATCCTGTGACAGCCACTATAGTGAATTATTCCTTCCCGTCACTATTTAAAGGTAATGTAGATTTTAAATGTGTTAAACAAAAATCAAGCTATCGAGTTCTATAAAAAAAAACAATATTAAAAAGATTATTCCAATATTATTACTATGTTAGAACGAAACCGTGTTGCAAGATACCGCATTGTAGGAGGGCTACATATTAAGCTATACAAACTCAACACGTGCAAAATAGATACCTTTCGTATCCAGCCACTTTTGATTGCTTCGTACACTATTTTATGAACAATAACCCGAACCATGAACTAGTTTATGAATAATGGTAAAGAATAACAAACTTTTTATAAACAATGGTAGGTATCGAAAAATATTTTATAAGAAATGGTAGAAATCGTGAAATATGATTGAACAACGGTATGAATCATAGAGTACGATTAAGCGATGGAATGAATCATGAACTAAGAATGAACAATGCTATGGATTGAAAAATGATATTAGCTGTCGATATAGAATATTTGTGAATGAATTATGATTTTTAAACTTTTTATTGAACTTGCTATGTTCACATGTACATATGTCTCTGTAGTTCAAAATGTATATAGTAATTTTAACCCCGTACTAAATTATTATTTTAAACCCCCGTATAAATTATTATTTTTAACCCCCGTATATTTAAGTAATTTTAACTCCCGTATTAAATTTCGTACACTCGTATAGCTCACGTAATTGCATTTTAGTTTTAGACTCCCAGACAAAAGGAATTAAATATATAAGTAAAAAAAAAATTATTGAGTTTTCATTTAAAGGTAAACTAAAAGGTATTAACGGCTACTAACGTAGTTCCTACTGAAATAATATAGATTCTTAATTAGATATGAAATCAAATAAAAAGTATTAAATCCTCAAAGTCTTATGAATTATGTATTATTTTACATTAAAAAAAATTATTTTTACACATTTTTGTACATTTTTAAATAAAAGCTGTTTCGGTAATAATTTTACTTATATTTATTTCATTGGCCATAACTAGATGTTAAATAATTCTTCCAGACTTCGTTATCTTCAATACTATCGGAAACAATGCAAACTTCATCACCTTGAGGCATGTTTTTACCAACCGGTATATATTAGACTAATCGCAATTATAAATTTCAACCTAGCTCCAAACATTGATAAAGTAATTAAAATTGCCGCAGAACTACAATTCAAGAATGTAGTAAATTACTTTTCAAAGCCTAATTACTTATTGTTTTAAAAAGGAAATGCTCTCTGCTGTCTCTCTCACCGCGCATACTAACAACTATTATAAGATATCAGCGATAAGCTTGCCGGAATACAATGCAAGTAAATCCACAATGGAGCAATTTTGACAAGACAGTATCGGTTCCTAGTCTCTGCAGGTCACACAGACACACGAGCAATTCCTACCTAGTATTCAAGGCATTAAACTAGAGATCTTACCTCTACCATGACCTTTCTATCAAATTGAATTGTATGTTGCTTTCATTCGACTTGATTATACCTATTAACTACACTTCTAAAGACTACTTAGTTCTAAAGATTACTTAGTTTAACGAAAGAAACCACGTTTCATTTCGTTAGAAATGAGCTGGAAACATATATATAAAGTGAGAAAGAAATATCAGAAGTTAGTTTAGGGAACATTACTAACGGCCCAGATCCTCGCTTAATTTTGGCCCAGATCCTCGCTTATTTTTGAGCTATCTTTGAAATAAATTCCCACATTCCCACATTCCTGGATTCTCTTTATTTTCTTAATAAAATAATTTATCATTAACAAATGAAAAAAAAAATTCATAAGTCTTATCGAAACCATGTACAGAATTTTGTAAAGAATTCTGTTTGAGATAAAAGATATTTGATAGTGTTTCGAGAAGCCTAAAATCAGAGAAATGTTATTTTAAAAGTATTTTCTCTTATTACCAGATCTTGTAGGCTTCAAAGGAATACATTGAATAAAATATGCTTGAATTCCCTTGGAAACAAATTTCTCAAAGAGATATGTTTTAACAAGGTTTTTATTAATAATAATGGAAAGCGTGAATGATGACTTTAAATTAAATATATTACATGCGTGAATGACAATGGCATGCATGAATGGTAATTTTAAATGTATTCGTTACCCACTGCTTTAGAGATCAATGACGTCAACAACTAATACACTTAGTTGCATAAAATCGCAACATCACTCATATTATGGAAAATTGAGAAAAAGGGGGAAATGTAGATGTAGTAATATCAAAAGTAATACTGTAAATCACGAGAAGTTTTACTTCAAAGATGATTGATTTCTTATCAATCTTGTACATGAGTAAGGATTACTTATTAACCAAGCAGAAACACGAGGGGTAGTGGGGAAGGACTTAGTTACTAATGATATAGCTAGGAGGGAAGAGAAGACATCTGTCTCCTGGCTTAGCATACAGGGGTTGCTAAATTTATTTTGCGAAAATTTAAAACAAAATTATTCCTATTCCTTTTTTACAGTTATTCAGTAAAATGAAACGATTAAAACAAAAACAAATAAGTCAAGAGCTGATGTTAAGCTTTCAAAAACAGATGGCCCACTTTGCTTTATTATACAGTGTAGGGAGAATGCATTTGCAAATCTGAGACTTAAGACTATTGGGAACACCATCTTCAATAATGAAGCATCTCAAAGTAAAATGAAACTTAAATTGTCCTATTGAAGTTATGAGAGGCACAGGAAAGATTGTAAGCCTTGGTTTTTCGAAGTGGAGAGTGGAAGATGATCTGCAGGATTAATTTTAGTGAACAAATAGATAAATTTATACCAAAGCTTAGAAAATTTCTCTTTGAAGTAAACAGTTACATTAAAAGCTTTATACATCGAATTAACGTTTTTAAAACTTAATGTTTAATTTATTTTTAGGTTATTATATTATTATATCCAAATGCAAAATTAATTTTTTTAATGTTATATTTAAATAAGATTTCTTAATAATTATATTTTCGAAATACGATCGTTGTTTTAATTACTGTACTTTGTTCTACCTTTATAAATTTAACGAAACCCCATGAAAATAAACGAATAAAAGTGCGAAAGCGTGAACCTTATAACTACTTACAGTAAAAATATATAAATTTTATGCTTAAAATACTATTATTTCAAATTCATTTTTCAATATTTTCTTTCCCTTCCCCTTTTCATTTTGGCTAACAGGAGCGATATCTTCAGCTGTCCCCAGGCTCTGAAAACCCTAGCTATACTTCGGCTCCTTGCATAGCTTTAAATCATATAACTATTTAGGTTGTTCGCGGTCGGTGCCTGTGAAAATCCCTATCCAGAAGAATATATTGAACAGTTTTGACGCAATGGCTTGTTGAGACTTCGGCACTGAATTACTGTGTTACCTGCAATAATGTTGCACTGTTAGCAAAGATTCTTTAACAAACAATTTCATTTGCACTCACCCAACGTTTGCTTACTCTGGACTGAAGGTTTATTCATAATTCATCATTCACGTCAACTATAACACCGCGTTAAAAATCGTTTATAATGTGTCATCCTCACACCGTTAAAAGTGCTGGGCAAGGACATCAGGGCTTTGTATACATGCAGTACTTCGATTTCCCTTCACTCGTTTAACCCTTTGACTGTGAGTGTTAGGAGAATCGAAAGTTTTAGCTTTCTTATTACCCACAGTATTGTGACAAACTATCCTTGGAATTGGCAGCCGTTTCCCCCTGCTTCTGATAATGTCACCATTTTCTGGTGGTGATGCAGATAGCCCACTCGCTTTCAAACGATAGACTGTAACAAATTATCTTTTAAGTAACTTAATTAATGATAAATATTATAAATATTAGTTGATAAATTATAAAATTAAAATGTCTAAATAAATATGCGCGATTTTACATTTCATGAAAAGTTCGTGCTGCCTAGCACGGAAAACAAATATTGAATTCGAACTCATGTACTGATCACAAAACATCCGGCATAGGCCCAAAGACATGGAAAAGCGATATTTTTACCTAACAATGGTCCAGTACAATTCATAAGTTGTCTGGGAAAATTTGAAAGAATTGAATTGGGTTATGTTACTTCAACTACCGTACTTGAAGAACATTACTCCAATGGACCCTTCGAAAGCGCCTGGCAAGCTTAACATCATTTCGCTAATTTAGAAATAGTCAAAAAATGAGTCCATTCATAGTTTGCTAAGAAAAATAAAAACTTTTACCATCGCCGAATTTATATTTGCTTGAAAGATGGGAAACAGTTGTAGCGTCGATTGGCGCATACATCAAATAAATAGCTTTAACTAAACACTTCAGATTAAAATGTTCAGATATGGATTAAATTCAAGAGTTATGCAATGATTATAGATGGTAAAAACCGTTTCGTATAAAATTTTATAAAAGATCGAATTCTTAAAAGCAGCTTGTTTGTAAAAATAAATATTAATAAATATTTTATGGATTAAAATAAAATATTAAATTTACACAAACTCACGTGCTTCAAATACATTAATCGAGACGCATTAGATCACATATTAGTCTTTAATCTTCGGCTCAGGTGAAGAATCGCTCACTTATATCATTATTATCAATTCATATTGACGTCACTCTTTTAAAATTGAAATTTTGGGCTGATTGCATTTTGAAAGAGAATATTAAATACCTTCCTAATTTACATAATATATTAATAGATAGTAACGCTATTTCCAGTGAAAATGTAAAAATTGCCTCGGTCCAACTTGTATCAGATCTACAAAAAACATTTCTTGAATATTTCCCTCTGATTAAAAAGAAAATGGTCTGGAATTCAAAATCCTTCTTGAGACAGTAACACCTCCGAAATCGCAGTAAAAGAAAGAGACCAACAAATTGATATATTGACCGATACTCAATTGAAATTAAATTTTAGTCAAGTTTATATTATGCACTTTTGGATCGACATTAGAAAAGAATATCCTGAAATTATCCAAAGAGCTGTGAAACATAAAAAATCATATGTTTCAACTTATGTATGTAGAAAATCTTTTTCTTTGTAGGCTGCTACAAAAAAAATACAGAAACAGATTGCATGCTGAATATGACATTAGGTTGCAGATTTCAACAATTACTCCAGACGTAAAAATACTTTGTAACAAAAAACAATCACAGCCAAGTGATTATTTTTTTTCTTCTTTTTATTAATTTGTTATGATAAAAAATATTTTTGATTTTTTATATTATTCAAAAAATATAGTTTAGGAAACTAAAAAAAGTACTCATTAGCTACCTAACTATTCATTGTCTTATTAAAATTTTCTATTGTGATAAAATGGAGATGCAACAATAATTTTGTAAATGTGAGTAGAATAAAGCTTTGTTATCCTATTTTTATTTTCTTTGATCAATAGGTTCCTTCAAGAAACTGGTAAAATCAAAGTGCTCCCCAAGATTTAAGAGGTGGAATACCCCTTATTTATTAGATTGGGACGTTATCTAGTTGACTGTGACATCATCTATAGGACAGTAGATAAATAACAACTAAAAATAAACCTTTGAATTTTTCATTACTTCTGTTAGTAAGGCCGGTGTTTTTCAGAGTTGATAATAGTGCAGATTTTTAACATCTGCACTATTATCACTGTTATCAGGTGCACTATATGGCATTAATAAAAGTTTTATTAAAAAAGGTTTCCATTGCTTACACTATAACATATGAAGTAGAAATATTTTAATGAAAGATCGTGATCAAAGTATTTTAACGATACGCGAAAATGTTCAATACAACAAACAAAAACTTTGGAGTGGAATATTATAAAATTCTCAATGGAAAGACTAATTTATTGTGAGAAATCAATAATGTAAAAATAAACAAAGACAATTAAGACAATTTTTTTTGGCGGTTAATTTTCTAACTAGACTAAATTAATTGAGTAAAACTTTAGTATTGTAATCTAATTCTTTTTAAGCTGGTGAACGTGATACAAAATTTATCTTTATTATGCTATGAGACTTGAGAAAGTTATTAAGAATAGTTTTTAATTATGATTGCGTGACAATAAAGTTGAATAAGTCAAAATGTAAAGAGGCGAATACATTTAAAAATCTGCAAAGATTTGTTACCTACAGTGACCGTAAAATTTCTTTAAGCTGCAAAAAAAGCCACAAAAAACATTCTTAAAAAAAATTTCATTAATTTTTTTTTACGTTACCTTTAGCTTACTCGCATATTTTGCCTTAAAAAGATTACGGTGAACAAAGGAGCTCTATAAAAAAAAGACACTGTACAATAAATAAACGAAAAAGTGATATAAAAAGCCGTTAAGCTGTTGGTGAGCCACCACTAAGCCTTTGTTAAAAATCAAAGATCAAAGTGAAGAAAAGAGTTTGTGATATGAGAGAGTATAAAGGAAGAAAAACAGAGTAATTTAAGAAAAAAGTAACATTTTAAATGTGTAGACTCAGTTTTTCTTCGACACAGTTTTAAAAGATATTATGTGTATACGAGATTAAGAATGTTTGAAATACGCGCATTAAAATTTAATATTAAAATTTATTGTTTTTAAGTTTAGTAGGGTTTTTATTGATTAATGTTAAATAAAAATTTAAATAATTTATTTTTTATGAGGTATGTGTGATTTTATATACAACATATGCATTCAATCTGCTCAAGAAATGACATTTTTTATATAATAGTTTCAAAACACACAAAATTTTTTTTTTGCTGAGACTAAACTTTTAAAAAAAAAATTATTACTAAATCAATCCTGAGTTTCCTTTAAAAAATGGCTTAATTTAGATTTTCCTGTGCTTAAAAAAGTTAGAAGAAAATCAATTTTACCAAGAGCTCAATAGTTCAATTTTCAAAAGGTAGTGAATTAGAACAGTTGATCCAGCCTATTATCAAAACTGTTCTCTCTAAAATAAACAATAAACAAATATACTCTATAATAATAATAAAAAAACTACGCATCAAGAAGGAGTTGCCCGATTCTAATGAAATTTCCTGTGCAAAGACATTGGGACCGAACATGCAAATAATTAAAATTTGGTGTCCAAAGAATGAATAGCGGGAGCTACTGCGCATCGAAACTGCGCACTCAGCAGGTATATATAAGAAGCGATTCTCAACCTGATGGTCAAATGTTCTATTGCACTGCGATTTAGGATACCTTTCAACGACTGAAAAAAAATGCCTCGCCGCAGGATACGAGTCTGTCAGAGATTGAAAGAAGTCGTATCACTGTACTGAAAGAGGCAGGTAGGGCCAATCGGAGAATCGCTCGTCATTTGCGTCGAAGTGATGCGGCGATTAGAAGATGCTAGCAAGAATGGGCGGACAATGGCAGATTTCAGGGTCTTGAGGGTAGTGGTCAAACTAAGGCCTCAGCAGATCGGGAGGACAGAGTGATTGTCAGATCAGCTATCACAGCGCCTGATTCATCGTTATCAACCATCAGACGTGCGACCCGCACACGAGTGTTCATTCACAGACGGCTGACAGAGTGAAAACTACGCCCGTACCGACCTCTACGCCACCTGCCACTCACGCCTACACACTGTTGAGCAAGATTACAGTGGTGCTTGGTTCGATCAGGTTGGAATGATGCTGACTGGGAACGTATAGCGTTTAGAGATGAATCCTGCTTTCAACTGTGTCCTGACGAACATCGAAGACACTCCTAGAAACTCCCAGGGCAGCGTGCCGATCCTGCTTTCATTATTGCACGCCACATAGTGTCTCAACCAGGAGTTATGGTCTTGGGTGCCATTTCTTTTGATAGACGCACCTCTTCGGTCATCAATAGAGCCATATTTACAGCACAGTGGTACGTCGACGACATTCTGAGACCTGTTTTGTTACCCCTCCTTTTGCAGTACCGTGGTCTTATTTTTCAGCAAGATAATAACAAACTACACACGGCACGTATTACTATGAACTGTCTTACAGCTTGTCAAACACTTCCTTGTTCAACCAGATCTCTCTCCAATCGAGCAGGTCTGGGATATGATGGGAAAGCGACTGCATCTGCCAGGGAATATTGATGACCTAGCCCGACAATTCGAGCAAATTTTGCAAGAAACACCACAGGAGACCACCAGGGAATTTTATCACTATGTGCCACGTCGTGTGGCAGTTTATATTCAGGCTAGAAATTGATCAACACCATATTGCGCTCGTTACTTTGTAACTATGTAACTCTGAAATAAATCATTCAATCTTTCTGAAATTTCAATCATTTTCTATTCTGCACATAATTTTCCTATACGCCAGTTTTTTTTTTTTTTTTTTTTTTCATCGGACAACTCCTTCTTGGTGCGTCTTTTTTGTTTTTGTTTTAGATTTTATTTATTTACTATTAGAAATTCTAATGAGTAACTGACTTACAATATTGTATACTGGATAAATAACATATATTTATATACTTGTAATAATTTTTTGATTTAATTTAATAACTACTTTAATAACAGATTTCATTTATTTTAATATGAAAAAAATATTTTCGAAAATTGTAATTCCACAGTTTTAATTCTGGCTTGTAGTTTGGTGTAATATTTTTTTTTAATTCTGCATCCTACTGGTGTCAACTCTAGTACTGGATGTGATATCATTTTAGTTGTTTCCCTAAATTGGCATAGTTATTCATAAAATCTTTGGATGTAGTATTAATTGGATGCAACTCCTACAATTATTTCATTGATCGATTATTTATTAATTCCTCATTAACACATCGATCAATAACTCCCGAGACTAACCCAGAGATGGCGCTCGTAGTAAACCAGTAACCAGGTCTTTCTAGAGTACTAACCTTTGCTTGAAACGTGTCAAAATTTTAAGTCGATCGGACCAGGAAAAAGGTTTTTTGAAGTGAAGTGAAAAAGGTTTTTTCCAATTGGGTGCCGCGATTGCTTTAGATGGAACAAAAACAGCAACGAGTCGATGATTCAGAAAGCTGTTTATCGCTATTTACTCGCAACAAAAAAGATTTCTTGCGGATAAAAAAAAAAAAAGATTTGGAAAAGCGTTGGAACGATTGTATCACCCTAAAAGGTGATTAACAAAAGGTGTTATGTTGATGAATAAAAGAAAAATTGCAAAAAAAAATGTTGTTTTCAATGTTAGACTCGGGAGTTATTGATCGATGTGTTAAGAAGCAACCAAAAGGCTGTAGCAATGGATCTCAAAATTGTGAATGAAAGTAAAGTGACTAAGATGACATCTGAACTGGTACTTCCCTTTTCAAACTTCCACACCATGCCATTGACCTCGACAGATTTGAGGTACACCTGCTCCGTAACGCGGCGCTTTGTAAATGGCAAGTGGGCTCGAATCACTACTCGACGAAACAACGCCGGCCGTGATTTCGAGACCGTGACCACTAGGCTACTACGGCCATCTTCAAGTTCTGCAATAAATAGAAATATTTGATGTTTGGCTTACCACAACTGGTTTGTTTCAGTATATACTTGTAAAAAAACTTTAAACCAATGATAAATAACTTATATAGACAAATGAAATTCAGAATATTGTGTTTTAGATTTACAGTCAATTTGCCTCTTTTTCCGAACAGTTATCGTATGAAGCAAAATAATAAATTGGAAAAAGATTTATTTTTATATAATGCAAAATAACTGTTACACTTAATGTAGAAAGTATTCGTATAGAGATAGGTATAATCTTAAACAGCCTCATTGTTAAAATTATAGCTAAATTATAAAATGTAATTTCAGATTTGCATAACAGTTTTAGCGAAATTGGAGGCCTAAATTGCGAAAACTCTTAACTCACTTAACGATTAGTAGTTTTTTTTGTTATAAAATCTAGCAACTGATATTTTACCCCTGTTTCTTTTTTGAAAAGCGATCTAAATACTCATTCCGTAAACCATGTGAATACTGCGTTATTTGGACTGATGTATTTCTGGATGTAATGGTTAAAAATTTTTAGAAAGTCTAAAATTGGAGCTTTTTACCGCGCATTCCTAATATTCTTTAAACTAATATACACACTTAAAATTAATTAAGTCTTCTTTATAAAACAAATAAAAAAAATAAATAAAAAACTCTGATCAATTAGATAGTGCAAGATCTGTATTCGTATGGCATATAGTTCAAGAGCTTGCCCGACAAGTATTCTAAGAAATCTTTTATCATTATTAGTTAATACCTTTTTGCGACGAGGTGTAACACAGGCTATACATGACTTAAATTATTTGTGGTCGCCTCAAATCGTCGGTGGTACACCACTGTATATTGATTTTATGAGCTAAAAATTAATCTGAGTCTATGTAAAGTCTTAAGTTAAGTAGTTAAGCTTAAAATTAAGTAAGATAGATTTTAAATAAAGCCTATAGTCACACACTCCAAAGAGTTAAAAAATTATATGTGGGAAAAACTATTTAAAAATAAAAAATAATGATGATTTCAAGAAAAAAAAAGTTTTAAATTCAGAATTATCGAGAAAATAGATACAAAGCTGACAAGAAATAAGGAAGGGGACAGAGCCCAGATCAGGAAAGGAAAGCGCAAGTACTGAATCCTCTATACAGGATTAAAAGTGGTATTTAAAAACAAAAGAAGAAAACATAAACTATGCTGTATTATAATTTAAAAGAATATTTCGAGAGCACTTAACTTAAGGATTTGGAGTGTAAGTAGTGATGGTTTGAATAGAAGGATTATCAATGTTACATACATTCTGTTTTTTAAAATTTAGAGCTTTTGTTGATAATATTCTTACGATTATGAGACGAAGTTACCCTGCAAGAATTCTCTTAAAAAGGAATAGAGCTATATACTCATACAACATCAATCAGCCAAAAAAAAAAAGGTTCAAGCAATGTAACCTTAACTTTGGTAGTGGATTTTGCAACCGTTTGGGCGATTTGGTGAGAAACCTAGCCACTTTGGCGACGAATCGAAAATTCCACAAAGTGCTGGAATTTTGGAGAAATACCAATTAGGAAGAAAATTACGGACTTTTCCTGAATTTTCTGTCATATTTGACCACAACAGGTGTAAATACACTGCGAGTCTCAGACAGGTGAGTCTGTCTGTCTTTGGGTTAGTCTACTTTATTGATCGATTGGGATGCGGTCGGAAAATGGACGAGTGGATCTGCCAAGGTGTTCACAGTTGCGTGTCCGAGTGAATTTGTAAAATGGCCGGTATCTGCCCTCTAAGTGCTGAATAGTACTGAATTTTGTTGATGTAAGTGCGACAGTCGTTACAAATACTGTTTTAGTTGAACTACCTTTGTTGCTATTCTGAACAAGTGCTACGTTTCTATTTGTGAAGTGAATGTCCAAGCTCTGTCATTTATGTGTCATCTTGTCCAGGATATTCATTATTAATGTGTCATTTGCCGTTATCCATCTAGATGGACTGACTTCACCCGCATATACTCAGAATATTTGTAACAATATTTAGATCATGACGTCATGTGGCATAATATATGTCAGAATATTGCTTGGTAAACACGAATTCTGTTTTATCTATTGCTTTAACATTACACTTTGAGAAATTGATAGTGGATTTCGAAACGATCACGTGAAGGTTCATCTGATCATAGCCCATATTTTCATGGTATCAAATTTCAAGCCCCATACTCCACAGAAGAAATTACGATCAAGAAAGAAAAATACTTTCTTCAAATTAATAATGCCTTTTTATTTTCACAAGCAAAGCATTCTAAAGTACAAAATTGTTGCCAATATTAACAAAATTAAGATATTATATTTAAATAATAATATAACATTATCGTTTAATTAATATTCTGTTCGGATATTAAAGTAAAAGAAGAAAATAAAATATTAAATTAAAAATATCTTAGTGATGTAAATATACCTCAGATTAGACTCAATATAATTATTATAATCATAAATTTTTGTGATGTCATTATTTTGAACCTAATACCATGTTTCTTTTATTTTATTGTCACATATTTTTATTGACGTCATTTTCTCAAAAAAAAAAAAAAAAGATAGCGCAAGTTAATAAAAACTTCCTTCACATTCTTCTTTCGCGAAACAATTTTACAAAATACCACTTATGTAGATTTCTTTAGTAAGATTTGGCTTGAGAAAGGATGAAATCTAAAACAGGAAAAGAAAAAGAATTCTTTTATTTATTTCAAATATAACTCGATGCATCGGAACGCGAAACGAGCCTTTTCAAAGCACAGCAAACAGGAAAAACATTTTTTCGTATTGTATGCGTTCGCGAGTCTTCGCATTTTAACAGAAGTAAAAAGGGGAAAAACATCAAACTTAGACACCATTTTCAGAGAAAAAACGAGGAGAATATGGAATGAAATCTTTTTTTCCTCAAGTCGAAATTGATTTTCGCAAAACGAAATACCACCCCTTATACGTGGCAAGAAGAAAAAGATGAGATTTAAACCCTAAAGTTGTCTGAAAGCATCTAGAGAATCTTGTAAGGGGGGAAATTCCAATGTGAGCAATCAGAACTGTTTTGTTGTCAGAATGCATCCAAGAACTCGCGTATATTATTCGAGTGCATGCGCTTCGTCTATCAGAACGTTTTACACAACGACAGGTTTAATATCAATCCTCTTGAAAGTGCTACGTAAAATAGAATTTTTATTTTTTTGAAATTCTTCCTCAAAGAAATATATTCTCTTTTCTCCGCGAATAAAGAAGGATTTTTTTTTTATTTAAAATAATTCAGACGTTAAAGTACATTGTTTTTTTTTTTCAATTTTGATATTAACTTTAGATGGCTTTACGCTTTTTCCATACATCTAGTATTTAATGTAATTTGATCAATAAAACACTAGAAAACAAATTTTAAAATTGGAATCCTATGTTCCATACAATAGGGAAAATATTTTTAGCCATCCAAGATGCTATTGTATTTGTTGGATCAGATCACTTTTCAACCAGATCACTTTTCAATTTCTTAAATATAATCAATAGCTTAATATAATCAGTTTTATTAAACTATTGATTGTATTTAAAATTAGCTTAAATATAATCAATTTTATAATTTATCGTTTGTTTTAATTTTAATTACATTTAGCTTAATTTATTCAATTGCTTAACAATTTATTGTTTGTTTTAATTTTAATTACTTTTAGTTTAAATATATTTAATTTAATAATTTATCGTGTCCTTTAAGATTAATATTGGGAAAGTTTAATATTGTCCATTGCTCAATATTTCATCGTTTACTTTATTTCTTATACTTAATAGAGTATTTTAATAATAATTATAAACAAATAATACAATTTTTTTTAAAGTCAATTTCTACTTAGATCAACAAAGAAAATTTTTTATTTTAGCTACTTTTGACTAAATTATTTGGCGATATTTTGCCAAATGTGGCTGTTCAGACAAAAAAATCGCCAAGTTTGGCAATTTTTGGAATCGATCCAAGTGGTTGGGCCAAACTGTATTTTCACCAATTAAATTTAATTAAATGAATTAATGTTTGAAAATACTGCATTAATATCAAGATTCATCCACTATAAGTTTAAAAAAATGTTTTTTTATTAAAATTATGTTATTATTTATTATGTTGTTTATTATTTATATTATTATTAATGTTATTTATTTTATTAATGTATTTAAAATGTAATTTTATTAACAACTGAATATTTGAATAAGATATATATATATATATATATATATATATATACAGAGAGAGAGAGAGAAAGAGAGTGAGCTAATAGTAGGAATTTAAAAAGGCGCACATTATGAGGCTAAATCTGCTATTTGCATTGATTTTTTTTACTTATTTAAATTTATTAAGATTGTTTTGCAAAGTGAATTACCGCTCATGTATAATTTAAACATTAAAAGCAACTTTTAAATATACTTAAGAATTCATTAGAAATAAATATTCTATTTGTAATACGTGTAGCGAAGTTGGGCTATTCGGGACGTTCACTTCACTTAACTTGGGGACTTAATTTGAGGTTAATTGCTGGAAATAACAATTTCTTGCCAACCAAAATGAAACGTGATTATTCTAATTAGAGGTAGGTGGAAATAAAGTGAAGTCATTCAGATAGGACGGTATATAAGTAAAGAGAAATTTAGAGGGTAGAGGACGAGTATGGTTAACTCTGAGGGTATTCTTAGCAAGAGATCGAAAATATCAAGAGTTGTTACTGGCGATAATTATCGCAGAGAATTTTAGAAGTCAAAACAACCACAACTAGAAAGGATTTGGTAAGAGAGTATTATTTCAATGATATTTGAATAGGTGGGTTAATCCCAAGGCCTCCAGAGAGAGCTAAATCTCATCAGATATTATATTATAGTAATTGATAAACATGTAGTTGTGTTAGATCTAATGGTGTGTATTTGCGTTGGTTATTGAATTTTAGAGTTAGTGATATTTGATTATATTATGACACAAGAGTTGGGTAGAAGTAGTGCTACGCCACTGTGTGATGCACGTCATAAAAGTAATTATAAGTAAATGTTATATTTTAAAGTTTTACTAAACAAATACATTAATAAAAAATATTCATATAGATCAGTAAATATTTATGCATTCCAGTCTCTTCTCTTCTCAATCTACAAAATTATTATACAATTTTTATAAAGAAAATTTAGCTGCTTCTTTCGAAAATACTTTCCACATTCGTTAAAAGTATCATTTATCTGTAAACCAAATGACTGGTGCTATAAGCTGATAATTTCATACAAGTAAAATTCTTCTTGGGGGGGGGGGCGCCGATCTAGTAAAAAGATCGCTAAAGTAGTGATATGTAATGAAGTACAATAATGAAGGAATACTTTAACTTAAATCGCCACATTTTAATCGCTATCGCACCCAAAAGTCGCCAATTGCTAAGGAGCACCCGGTGATTCAGTTGAACTGAGATCTTTATCATTAATAAAAAAAAATAGTTTCATTCGTAATATTGAATAAATATTGAACTATATGTTGTTCTTTGGATTTGTATATACTGAAGGATGTGTTTACATAACATCGTTTAAAATGTATATTTCCTTTTGATACTTAAAACTCTCTTCAAGCTATAAAAAGAGAGAAACCTTTTACACTTTCATGCTCCAACCTGTTACAAAAATATGCTTAGAAACTCAAATATTTGTGAAAAAAATCGTTGAGTTTAGTAGAACAGAAAAGAAAAAAAAAAAAAAAAATTCCACTCTCACACAACAAAAAGATGTAATTTCAAAGGAATTTCCTAACTTTTTTCAAATTTTTATCCTTAAAAACTCATTTCATAGAACTTTAAAAACATTTATTTCAGTTTGAAATGGAATTTTCCCAATCGTCTGCACTTTTGCAAAGATAGGTGGGAAAATCATTTCATAAGCCTGTTTTAAAAGTTCAATGATTTTTTTTCTACTTTTCTCGAAGATTTTATAGTTTTTTTTTGACAGTTATATATCTCATTTGGAATATTTACTACAAAATGATCGAATAATTTTTAAAATATGAAAGTTTCTAAGCAAAAAAAATATGAAAATGTTTTGCAATCTTTGTTATTATATTTTATCGAAAAAGTGCATTTCATAATATAAGTGACATTTTCTTTTCTTTTTCACGAGCCTGAAATGTGTGTATTTCCTTTAAAATATTTCAATACATAGCTATAAAGTCATCGGCAACTGAGCATATTGATAGAATAAATTTTAATATGAAACTGGTTGGAGGGAATTTTAAATTAAAAAAAATGAATCTTTTTATGAAGTGAAAATTCTTTTACTTTATTTTACATTACATTTTAGTAGATATTTTAACGAATACTTATTTAAATTTTCAGTTCAATAAATTTCTGCTTAAATCGGATAGCGTATTATCCATTCGTTAAACTTTTATGTATTTGTAATGTATTTATAAAAGTCTGTAATAAAAATAACAATATGTTGCTAAGCAGAAATTATAAGAAAAACTTTTTTGATAAAAAAAAGGAATGTTCTCTATTTAGTCATTAGCTGTTTGTATTAACTCTGATCATAGGCGAATCATTTATTGTATCTGCAAATATGTTTATGCCTTTAAGTAAGAAATATGGAATCTTAAATTAAAAATTTAAAGGTCATGCATTACATGAAAACAAGAGACAATGCAAGTGCTTAAACAATTCTTAAAAATTCATTTTCCCTCCCATAATTCAGAAAAAAATTCAATAAATTGTTTTAAAATAGGAGAGAAATACAATGGATTTTCAATCAAATTTTATATCAGCTTAGAAAATTCGGAATTATTTTGATGGATATTTGCTCCATAGAAGAACGCTACAGACTAATGCAATATTTTCGATACTAATACATGTAAAATTATTTTTGGCAAAATCTTTTTATCCCATTAACTGTCAATCATCAATTTAAGGGTTTACGGAGTAAGAAAATGGAAAATTATTTTGTACCGAAAAGAAACCCAGATATCTAATATTAGTTAAAACAAGTGACATTTTAGAATCGGATTATTTTTCTATCATCTACTACTTTTCTTGGGTTAACTATTAATTTATATGCAATGACTCTGCGTTCGGCTTTATTTTTCTTTCTCAAAAACATATTTTTATTCAAACTTCATTTGAATTGAAATCTTACTTCAATATCAACAAATAGAAAACTCTATAAAGTTCAACTTGCTTTTTCTTCTCAATCGATCACTGAATTCAAAATCCGATGTCTTTAAATTCTTTTTTATTTTATGTTTATGCATACGAGAAATAATTTTATGTTTATATATTATAGATCAAAAGTTTTATTTTAAATCACATACAATTTATTACAAATTTAAAAAAAGCATTGGAAAAAACGTTTGAATTATTCAAAAAGTTGATTGATTGATTCTGTGTAAAGTCGCAGCAGACAGATCACGAAAGCTATTGGCTAATCATTCCAGGGGACCGAGATCACCTACAATGGTTTTGATTCTATTATCGTCTCCCTCCTGCCCAAGAAAAGCCCTCAGCATCTAAAGACCTTTTGGTACTTCAAGAAAGAGAGAGAGGAAGAAAAATTTCGCGCATTACATTTGGTTTGTATTAAGAGTTATGAAACCTATTTTTTTGTGAAGCGACTGTAAGTCCTGGCGAGTTGACTTTAAGTAGTTTAATTGAAGAAGTCAGCTTCAAAGCACATTTGACGTCAGTAGCTTTCGAGCTTCCAAGTAGTTCGTATTGTCATTCTAGTTGGACACTTGTCTCTAATCTTCGTTGAAGCTTAAAACGGTAACGATCTATAGATGAGCCTTGAGCCCTTAAATTTCATCTCGTATTCGAAAAATTGGCTATGGAGAAGTTGACGGAGGTGTTTGGGCGTATCAAACTGTTGTTTTGAGATAGCACAAGTGCTTCAAAGACAGTTGAGAGAATGTCAAAGGCGAATTCTAAGCTGGACACCCATCCATGAGCAGAAATGAGGACAATATGCAATACGTGCTTGACATGGTGAATTCAGATCGGATATTCAGTGTTCGAATGATCTCAAACCACATAAAAACTGATGAAATGACTGATCACACTGTTACTATAAAAGATTTGCTTATGTGAAATTTCTGTGCCATGCACGTCCCGAAACGTTTGACAGACGACCAAAGGCAAAACCTTTTGCGAAGATCTTTTGTAGCGTGCTCAAACAGATCCTCAGGTTTTGGACATTATGATACTCGGTGATGAAAACTATGAGGTTTTGTATATAATCTCGGGATAAAATTACAGCCAGACGGATGGTACACACCAGGATTCCCTCTCCATGAAAGGCTAGTACGAGTAGGTAAAAGATTAAAGTTATGCTCGTTGATTACTTTATTACCGAAAGAGTGATTCATCACGAATTCGTACTTCAGGGCAGACCGTAGGAGGGTTTCCTGCGGAAAGTGCTGAAGAGATTGAAGGGAACGATTGAAATTTATTGAGGCTAAACATTACAGCTAATTGGAGCTTCATCATGAACAAAACGTTTCACCATACCTGCTTCGTGTTCAACAAATATCTGACCTAGAATCGCATTGCAACGTTTCAGGCTTAACGTGAATCAGACTTGCTACACGATCCATTTTCAGTGGCATCAGGACTCGAACTTTTGGCTTAACGAAAAGAACGGTGGCAGCGAGCTGATGACCATGGCCATTCAGATTCCACTACGGTAACTCAAATAATCACAAGTAATTTTAAAAATATTTTAAGCTTGATATAAATGCATAGGTGCTAACGATTATTTAAATTGAATGAACGTATATTGAACAATAATTAGATATTTCAGCCTATTGTTTCCTGTATCCCCTTCATATAAATTTCAATATGACAAATAAATGTTTTTATCAATCTATTAAAGGGCGTAGTTTATTTTTCTCTACTTATATATATATATATATATATATATATATATATATATATATATATATAAGTAGTAAATATATGAAAAAGAATTATTTTTTAAAAAATGAACAGTTCTATGTAGCAAAATTGTAAAAAAGGATTGAAAACTAAGAAATATTTTTTCCCCTTACGTGTGGGGTAGTTAATAAAAATATACTGAAAACGATAATTTATCTTTATAATTGGAAATTATTTTTTTATTCCAGCTGAAATATTTTTCCTAAAAGTTGAAGTGTTGGACCCGTTCTAACTGTCTAACTATCTAACATCTTATTATGCAAAAAATACTTCAGTGTTAGTCAAAAAAAAATTTGAGCTAAATTGAAAATTTCTGACTTTTTTTTTAAATTTATGATGATTATAAACCGTTATTTTTTGGTACACTTTTCACTTACTTTCATAATGACCGAAGAAAAAAAAAATTCTTATTTTTTGGGGTTTTTTTTCATTCTTTTGACAAACAAATGGTTATTTTTTTTAAAAAAAAATATGTATAGTGTTTTATATGTTTCGTTTTCGCTCTGTATGTGAGTGCCCGTTTTTACGTTTAACCTTACATATAACGAAATATGTATCAGCGCTTCTATATCAAATCATTCGACACATAGACTATGATTAAAAAACAAGTAAATTTTTATTTTTCTTTCATTTTTATTTCAAACAGAAACTAGCCTAACTTAAGAGAAGAATTAGAATATTTCAATTAAAAATTAGAAAAGCGATAAAACATAGCACTTGTACTCTTGAAGCATGTTAAAATGTACATTTCACGAATAGTCTTGTCTCAGTAGTCGCATACAAACTTTTTTTTTGCTTTCTTACATGGACAGAAAGTACAAAATTTATGTTTGCTTGCCGCACTTTTAGTCGCCACTTGCACTTGCCGTAATTTTTCAAGGTTCAAAATGCTTTAAATATTAATTTCGCTTGAACGTCGCAAAGTTCTCAGCAATTAGTTTTGTTGCTATTATCATCAGCTTCAGTTAGATGATGATAATAACGAAGCTCGAAAAGTAAGTTGTGCTTATCACCTTCACACACACCTCATTTTAATGGTAAGGAATGTACCAACAGCTAGGTGGTGTGAGTACAACAGATGCTCTCGATTTCGCAGAAGTTGAGTAAGTTATTAGACGAATGAGTTAATAGTGATGTGATTAATAATGATTTAACCGTAGGTAGAATTATCTCAGTTTAAGCAAAAATACAGTCCTCTTGCTTTGGAGGAGCTCAATATATGTGACTTGATGTGATTGCTTATTAACGTCAAAAAAGAAGTGCAGCAACTCTCTTCTGGAACTCCGCCGAAACCGAGAGAGACGTCCCTCTTAGTCTAGTTTGTAAAGGCGTAACAAAGGGTGACCAGTCAACTTTTCTTCGGCACCAATAGACAAAGAGTCAAAACGCCACTGGCCCTCCGAAGTCAACAACTTTCTCCCCTCCACGGAGTCGCCAACCATCATATCGCCGCAGAAGCAACTCGAAAGTCATTGGCGACGGATTTCGCGGTTTTTAACCTCGATCAAGAGATGAGCACCACACCTGAGGTAGCACCTCCCTCTCCAAATTTTCATCCATACCAGTAGGAGGACTTGGTACCACGATCATATTTAACATACATCAGGCTCCGCTACATGGCAGATCTTTAGTGCCATCAGGTCTCAAACTCAAGTCTCGATGAAACAACGCTGACCACATGTCTGTGACAATGACCACTACTTTAAGATACGTGAGTCATTCCTTCCAACACTTCTTATTACCTTATTCTGTGTATCAATTTGTGGCACAAATCTTCTCATCAATTTTTCACCTATTTATCGGATAAGCTAGAAACTTGAAATTTTGCACACACGCTTAGTTTGAATAGCAATACAATATTGATCTATAAAACTATGGATTATTTTTTGAATATAGAGACCAATTGAATAGAAAATAATCTAAAAATCTAACTAAGAAATCCAACTCTTTTATGCGACAAAATAGTTCAAAAAAGAAGTAAAAAGTCAAAAATATTGTTTTTTCTGGTTAGTAAAAAATTATATAAAATGTTTTAAAAATGATAATTTATAAGTATCATCAATTAAATAAAAAAGGGAAGATTTTTCAGTCTGGCTGAAAATTGATTACTTATGCTTAAACGGTGTAATTGAACATAAGTTAATTAGATAGCCAATTGTAGTTGGTCATATTTAAGTTTTTAGTCAAAAAGTTTCAGCTAGGTTGAAAATCTTTATTCCTTTTATCCACGATAATGGTAAACTAATATTTTCAGCACATTTTCATTTAATTCTTTACTGGTCGGAAAACAAAATATATTTTTACTTTTTTATTTCTTTTTTAAGCTCTTTTGTTACAATTTAGCTCAAACCTTATTTGTAACACACTTAAGAAAATAAAAATAATGTGTGCTAAGAGCCGGGAAATCTTTTTAAATAATATGAAATTTTTGAATTTCTAAATTCTAAAGTAAAAAAAAAAAAAAAAAAAAAAAAAGAAGTGTTTAAAAAAAAGAAAATAAGAGGGAAAAGAGAGAGTGGTTCAATTCCCCTTCCCTCATAGGATATTTGGAAATACCTTAAGAAATCATAAAAAAAAATGTAAAAAGAAATTAAATTTCAAAAGTTTAAAAAATTGAGAAATAGTACTTCCTTTAACTCTGAAGGTCATTAATTGTAATAAATGTTCCTACAAATATCTTGTGACATTTTTAAATTATTTCAAACGCATATTTAAGAATCGCAAACAAATTACAATAAGAGTTTTATTTAAATGTAGCTTAAAGCGTGCAAACTTGAATGCTTACCTCTAATTCATGAGTATATACAATCTTTAACAAAAAAAAAAAAAAAAAAAAAAGACGCATAAAGAAGGAGTTGTATTGCGGAAGCTACAGAGCATCGGAACTGTGTGTGGAACTGAAATTTTCTGTTCCATTGCGATTTAGAACACCTTTAAAAGACTGAAAGAGTGCCTCGCCACAGGATTTGAGCTCATTACGAGCAATTGTCAGAGTTTGAAAGAGATCGTATCCTTGGATTGGAAGAGGCAGGTTGGGAAAATCGGAAAATCGCTCGTCTTGAAAAGGAGACTTATCAGAGAAACAAATACTTTCGAATAGATCATTATTTGTGTCAATCTTGGCTAATATTAACCATTGAGAGCTGTTCGCGCTGAGATGTGTTCGTTGACCTTTGTGCCTGAAGTAGTCGCACTTTGTAGGCACTAAGATGTAACCTGCTTATGAAGGCATTTCTAATTTTCTGACCACCTTACGCAATTTTCGTCAAATTTGCCTCATCCGGAAAACAGAAAAATAATTTTATGAGTTACCTTGTCACACATTGAAAAAAAATTGATATTATCTAATAAAGTTTCGAAGTTATTAATGTATAAGGTTTCTCAGATAATTTCTTGATTTTCGAAAGATTCACGACTCTTAGAAGTTGACGAAATATATAAAACAGAATGTACAAAGATGACTCTTTATTAGAAATAAGGAAGCGTACTAATCACTTGAACAAAAAGTATTACGCATCCTGCATTCTTTAAAGAGTACTTACTCGCTGAAAATCTCGTTCTCTCTCGTGTTTGCGACCATTGCCTACCGAGGTAGCTAAACAATTACTGGAGAACAAAAACCTAAACCTAGAATCGCTACGGAAATTGATATTATTCCATCTTCTTTCTGGAATTGAATCAGATAGTCAGCTGATATATCTTTGTTAATTTGATATTTTTTAAATGTTTCTAATGAACCATTATTGTTAAATTTTGTGGCTACGGATCTCTTAAAGCTTTTTATATAATCTAGAGTGCGTGTTAGTGAGTTCCACACTTTGAGAACATCCACAAAACATCATTCATATTAGAATATATGCTTTTCTCATATAAAAATCTATGTTTGCCTCCAAATTAAAATTTAGAATGTACGCTTCGGGTGTGGAAAAGAATATCTTGATTGTGTTTTATATAAATGCGAATATGAAACCAGCATATTAATGTTCATGCCTTCGGTGCAGTTACCTAACCATCCTAGAATATTGAGATTTAGCAGACGAATGAAGCTGGCAAATAATGGAACATTAAAATTATATTTAGTAAAACATAAGTTTTTAACAAAGGAAAATGATCTTATTTCCTACCAAGTTCATATAATCCTAATTCTTTTCCTTATATTAAATGTAAAGTAATTCATGATTTAATAATTAGATACCTTATGGTTTTCCATCAGTTTTACAGTAGTCTCAGAAACCGAGTGATCATAGTCTCAAACTCACTGCTTGTATTATTTTTATAAAGTTGTGGATTGGAGTCCTGATTTAAATTTAAAAAAACCCTCTCAATGCAGTGGGGCTGATGGACGTTAAATCTGACAAAGCCCTTGTTAAAGACTGGTTTGGAAGTTTGGAAAATAGAGTGCCAACTCTAGTTTCGTCTTCGTCACCAAGACTATAATTACGAGGTCTGGTTCAAATGGCTATTGTGCTGATTTTTAAAGCAATCCATGTACTCTTATAGTGTGTTGATTAGTCTCTAACGACGAGAAAGTGGCCGCTATAGCCCAGTGGTCATAGGAATGGACTCGCGGCTGACATTGTTTTCATTGTGTCGTGAGTTCGAGTCCTGATGCCACTAACTACCCGAGGAGAAGATGTGTAGTGGGACTGCTGCATGTTAAACATGCCAAGAACCCTAATCCTCCTGTTGGTATGATATGGAAGTTTGTAGAATATGGTGCTAGCTCAGGTGTTGACCTTGTCTCTAAACCTAGGTTCAAAATTACGATGTCCTTCACTAATAGCACTAGCGTTTCTTATCAGCGGCCTTTATTAAGCAATTAAATTACAATCAATGAGAATTACATTTAATAGACTACTTTGGTCCCATTTTTTAAAGTACGAAAATTCTTTTCCATGTGGCTGCAGTAGCCTAATTGTCATGGTCGTGAGCTCAAGACTAATCTTGTTTCCGTCGAGTCGTGAGTTCGAGTAATGATGTTGCTGAACGTCCCCTGCGTAACAGGGTCATGTACATTAAGCCTATTGAAGTTCTAAGTCCTCTCTTTGGTGTGATGTGGGAGGTACTAGCTTAGGTGTCTTCCTCTTTTCTTGTGATCAAAGCTTGAAATTACGAGGTCCATCTCCAATAGCTCTCGTGTTGCTTGTCGTGCTTAGTGTTATCTTATCATCGCATTAGAGAAATACGTGCATATTTGATTGAAAAAAAATTATATGTAATTTTATGTTTATCATTTTAGCTAAGCTTACCAAATACACCAATCATTTGCTAAAAATGACTAATAGTGAACGATCAATTAATCATTTTTTCGTTTTAACAAAAGAAGTAATATTTTTTTCTCTAGTCTTGCTTTCTTTAAAAGAATAATCAGAATAATTTATATTTCAATCATTATTTTTTTTTGTATATATCTTGTACGTAATTGGATCATCAATTACTAGCTTTTGTTTCCTTATTCTTTTGAAACGAACGGAAATTAAATTTCCATTTCCTTGCTAAGAAATGTTTTTGTTTCATTATACTAAGCCTACTTTTTCTCGAATAAAAAGTTAACATCCTTTTATTTCTTGAGAAAAATTAAATCAGATACTTTCAATTCTTGCAATTAATTCCAAAAACTATTATTTTCCGAAATGAAGTTTTAATTGCTGCGTTAATGAGTTTCTTTTATCTTCATCGTAATGATAATTACGTGTTGATAATGAAAATCAATTTAATTCAATATAGAGACTACTTTCTTAAGAATAAAATATAAATCTACATTTTCTCTTCTAATTGCTATTATAAGGTACTTATTTAACTTATTTAGTTTACATAAAAATAATTATGGCATCGGAAACAGATTTCAGAATGTGTTATTCCCATTATTAAATTTAAAAAATTCCATTTAAAAAAGTTCTAGTTTATTGTATCCGATATATTAGTCTGGATAAAGAATTGAAAGATTAGAAAGTTTAACTTTTTTTTCAAACGTGTTAGGTTTCGTAATCTACGTGACAGAAAAAATATTTAAAAACATTTTAATATGTGACCAAAAAGAATAAAACAATAGCTCTTTGATTCTCTTTTAACACATTTGATTTGTATAAAAGGTTTACTTAAATTCAATCACTAGGTCATTTACCTTTTGAGTTGATTATGGAATAATATTTAATATATTGACATTCTCACACCTTGGCATTATACCAGGTGTTTGACTGCCTTTATCTTTATGTTTTGATAGCCTTTTCAATGCAATTGTTGATAAATATTTTAATTACTGACAATTATCTAAATGAAAACACCGGTCCACTGGTTATTTTAATTTCATGAATGTTATGTGAATCCTATATAATTTCTACTATCCATTTCAATTTATTTTATCTATATGAATGCAAAATAGTGCTTGCACCCCCAAAGAGCGAAAAATAATGAAAGTTTTTGCGGAATAACAACTTCCCACCGACTTTTAAAAATATTTTTATCTCTATTTACTGATTATTTTATTGTTTTCCGGTCTTTACAAAATATTCTGAAATATTTTTAAAAATCTGGGAAATAATGTAGTTCTATTGAAACCTTTATCACATTTTTGTTCTTTCAGATCCTCGTTTTTGAATTCAAATAGATAAGATATATATGTTTTCAGGACGGAATAGTAGAAATTTCATAGAGCTAACATTGTGATCACGAAATCAAAAAAGACTGGTCGGTGGGATCCTTAAGAGGAGAGTGTAAATATATTTGAAAATTTATAGTAATCTTATAATTTTCAGGCCGTTACCAAATAATACCCAAGCGTTTCTAGTAGTCTCTGCCAAATTGCGATGGTAACACAAGCAGAGTGAATAAAAAGAGATGAAGTGAGAAAAATATTAAAATTTTGGTAAAATAATAAAATATTAAAATTTTGGTAAATATTAAAATACTAAAATTTTGGTAAAATAATAAAATATGAAAATTTTGGTAAAATAATAAAATATTAAAATTTTGGTAAAATAATA
>BMAW01058041.1:357730-439638 GCA_019974015.1 Nephila pilipes | reverse complement strand
TATTAAAATTTTGGTAAAATAATAAAATATTAAAATTTTGGTAAAATTATAAAATATGAAAATTTTAGTAAACAATAAAATATTAAAATTTTGGTAAAATAAATAATAATTTGAATCAATATGATTTACAAATTCTATCCACTTTTATTATTCTACGAAGTACTAAATGGACAGTATATCTTTTTGATTTTAAAGAAAGGAACTTAAGTGTATAATAAAAAATTCCTTGAAACAGACTTCCTTCTTAGAATTTTAGAACTTTTCTGGTAGAACAAATATCGCATTATTAATGTTATGATTTTTTGACAAATGTTTAAATTTTTTCTTGTTTGTATGATACATAATATATAAAGAAGGGACAAAACAGTCACTTTACAGTTTTAAATGAATACAACATTTTCAATGTTGTATAATGTAAAATATTTTATCTATATTTATAATTTATTAGGCGTTGCTTGGAAATATGAAAACAATATCTTTTAGATGAGAACTATTATCCAGTTTACAAACAAGGGGCCATTCTTTTACATTTTGTAGCTGAGATAGCTCAATGATCATGGCTATATCCTATGACTTGTTTTCGTCAAGTCATGATGGCAGTATAGGGGGGGGGTTGATACACGTTAAATGTGTTGAGGCCCCCAGTCCTCCCTTTTAGGTGCTGTGGAAGTTTAGTGAGAGAGATACTAGCACAAGTGTAACCTTTTTTCCTTGATTGAAGTTTAAAATTACAAGGTCCGTCACCAATAGTCCTCATATCCTCTCCTTTATTGTCGCAAAAAAATATTTTTGCCTCTAAATGCTGAGTGTGAGGGTGAAGGGGAAGCGGCTGGTTAGTGTATCTAAACACTTCGGTTAGTTAGGTCCTCTTGGATACTCTGTCAATAGCCCTCGTGTTGCTTCTAAGTGCGATGTTAATAAACAATTAATGAATAATTCAAAAATTTGTATACTTCCATAACGACTTACAATACCTCTTGCCATATCCTCCGAAATTTCTAGATGATCAATGTTCTTGCTCTTTGAAATATTTGTTTAATTATTGATTTTATCTCCGGGATTAAAAAAAATCTAGTGCAATGAGGCAAAGAGAAGACGATTACTGATTCAAATTTCTCGAGAACGACGTCAGGTAGTTTTTTTCTGTTTTTCCGCTATGTTTTTTCCGAAACGATCAAAAATAATTTGACCGTTAGTTGAAAGAAATATACTACTTGTTCGAGTTTCTTTGACTGATTCTTATGTCCCAAAAGGCTTAAACAAGGCCAAAATCGTAAGCCTTGAGGTATATCTTTTTTAAATGTAATGACATAAATATGCCCTTTTTGTGAAAATAAGGGAGCATTTTTGCATAATAATATTGTAAAGTTTTCAAACGTGACTCAGTTGTGTGTGTTTCCATTTGTTATTAGAATTTGTAAATCTAGGTAAAACCTTAAATCTAAATTTTCAGATACCAATAAACCAAAATACTTTTTATAACAGTATTCACATCTTAAAATGTAAAGTAACTTTTTATCCTCTCTGCATTCTTTACACTTCAGACCATATTGTAATGGAAATAGCTCAACATATAAGTATAGAATTATAAAATAAATGAGAAGTTTCATTTAAAATTGTATTATTAAAAATATAATATTAATAATTATTAAAAATATAATAAAATTCGATATTGAGATATCAAATGTTCTATTATTATTTGCTTATCACTGGATATTATTGTAGCTCAAGATGTTAAGGAATTTTATATCTGAAGACATAAGAATTTTTTCGTTTGATTCGGTCTAATTTGAGAAAATAAAATAAAGTGTATTTAATCGATTGTAATAAACGTCTAGCACAAGTTTATATGTATGATGCACGTATATTCTTAAAACATGCACCAGCTATTGAGAGAAAAACGTAAGTAATGGAAAAAACAATACGATACATTACACAATATAAAAACGATACATTATATTACACTTTGAAATGAAACGAAAAATATGATTACATTTTAAAAAGATAGAGTACATAGTTAACCAAAATTGAGACAGTATATATATATATATATATATATATATATATAAAATATTTATTTAAGTCTGGATTTATCTAACATATAACATCGTTATCGAAACCAAAACACATTTTCAGGGGGGAAGTGTCTCAAAATTCATGTTAGACAGGTTTTTTTAGCACATACTTCAGTTATTATATTTTTGTGGTCTTAAAATTTCGAACAATTGCATTAATATTCATCCCCCCCCTATTTTTACGTATAAAGTTAAAAACACAAGCATTCTAGTATTGTAGACAAAGTAGAGAACATAGTTATCTGACAAGGAAGATTAGGATTGATTCAGACAAACAGTTAGTTGTATAATAATATAAATTGTTCTCTTTTGAATAAAGGAATTAAGTACAACATTATGACAGAGCATCATCCTTTCAAGAAAGCGCTGCCATTTTCTTTTTCCTTAGCATTAAGCGAAATCTTTCAGAAAATTCATTATATTACTCCACCGTAACATCCCCTTAATCCTGGAAAACATTTTCTTGGTGTAACACAATTTTATTTTATTTTTTTCACTCCGCTTATAGTTTAAGTACAGTTTACAGCCTTTACGGCAAACAAACAAAACAGCAGAACGGGACAATCCACAAAATAATAATAAAAGAAAAAATGCGTAAAGAGCCATTAAAACCATTTGTTGAACAACTACCACTAAACCATTATTTACTCGAGAGGCAGCAAACAAGAAAAATACAAGAAAAAAAACATTTTTAAATTAAGCTTCTATTTAAAGATGGGGAAGAATCATATACAATTTATAAAACCTTGAGGTGATTATCTAAGATGCCTAGGTAATTACCGATAAATTAAGTACTATAGTTACTAACGTATATATGAGTTCACTAGGACAGTATATAACTAGAATAGTTTATAAATGCTTAACTCTAAGCAATTGGTGACGCACGCGTTTTATGTACATTCTTTAGCATTACCTATCATGTATGGCTTCTGTGAATTAAAATGATTAAACGTGTACTGAAGATGCTCGATGCTTTGAGTGAATAATATCCACATATACTACTTAGATGGTATTATATAGCGAGCGAATTTCTTATTATGTAGTTTAAATAAAGAATATATAAGAGAGCTATGTATTATTTTGTTACTTGAAGTCATTCATTATATTTACGATTAAAAAATTTTATGGAAAAAAAATTTCGTCATTTATTAGAATAAACAATAACTGACAACATTCGAAAAATTCCAGATCGTCAATTAATCTTATTGTTAGTAAGAATTATTTGCTCATTGGCAAACAAAATGACCTTTGGATATTGCAAACGCAGTAGAAATTACTAAATGTCACTGTCACTTAAAAATGTATTGTGGAAATGAAAAAACTTACGCGTTGAAATAAAAATGAGCTTTAATGCTTTGGTTTGATTTTCGTTCAATATCAAACCTATAAAAATATAACTTGAGAAGCGCTCCTTCTCTAAAAATTAATTCAATTAGGAAAAAAATGTCGATTTGTCAATATGCGACTTTAGGTTCTCAATTCCAACTATGATACAACTTCCGTTCTATGGAAATGTAATGTTAATCTAATAAAATGTTAAATCTGTGGTGACTTGTGATCGCTCAACGTTCTAGCCTGCTGTTACTCTACCATTATAAGAACGAACCGGCCTTTTTGGCAAAGCAAGTCAGCTGAAGCGACTTAAAACTGAAGGGAACTCAATTCCTTCTGCTACCTGTTATTTAAATTAGCACCGGAAAACAATCAAGGAGGGAGAGGATTGGCCGGTTCTCCCTTCTATTTTGTAATCACTTCTTCTTTGCTATTTTATTAGCTAACAGGTCATTAGCATACATTTGTCCACTATTTAAACTTCTTTTAAATGTTTTCAACAAACTGTTGTTAGAATGTGTAACGACCAATCTTCTTGTGTGATATTAAATTACCTTCTGATTGGTTTTTCGTTGGGTTCACCTCCACAAAAGCTACTTGCAACATATCTGAACCCTATAGGAAGCTGTATGTTCCAGACTCTTTTCTACGTAAGGTAGAGTAATATGGTTACAGTGCATTCACACCTACTTTCACTGATTTTGAAAATCCTTTTCTTAAACGAGAGGGTATCGTGCAAGATTTAATTAATACTAAAATAAATGAGTTATTTGAACAAGATTTTACTTTGAATTTTAATTGATCCTTACTTACATTATGCTGTATATTAAGCAATTAATGTTAATTTGTTCGGCTTCCGGAAGTCGTAAATTGAAGCAAACCGCATCGTCGTAAGGTTTTAATTATTACTAAAATAATCGCTATAGAAACTTTATATTTATGTGTCATTCTTAAGATTTCTGTACATGACATCACCGTTCAGAGTTCGCATTTCTCCCAGCGTTTCTTGACTTTTCGAAAACCATCACTGTAGGATTCATCAGTTAGGAATCTATCTTCTCAATACTACGGGTAACTTCAATCTACGCCTTCCAGAAATCGAACAAGTCAGGATGAATAGCTGTAATCTACAGCATTATGCATATAAGGATCAATTAATATGCAGAATAAATTAATCCAGATATCTAGGTTTTCTTAGTAAAAATTAAAACTTTATGATATTCTACATATTGTGATATGGATTTATAGCTGCTATTCCGTAGTATTAACATCGTATTAAAGAAACATAATTATTAGAAATGGACCTTATTGTTTTGAACTACGGTCATATACGAGAAGTAATAAATATAATTAATAATCTAATTTTTTTAGTGATCTACGTGAGATGTCTGACGCCAAAATAAATTTAACATACAGAGGTCTATCATTTTGATCCTTAGCGGAATCGGAATTTAAAACTAAGACCCGAATCGAACATCGCAGGTTACGACACAAACCTCTCATGGAGTCAAGTGGTTATGTTCTTGGGATTTACAGGTGGAATCATTAAGTTGAACCGGATCTCAAAATACAAAATAATGAGGTGGTGGAATAATAGATTTATCCCATAATATTACATAAATTTTAGAAGATATATGACGTAGTCTGTGATACGATTCCCGCTTCAACTAACATTTAGGGTTTTTGGTGAGGTAGTTTGAATTGAAAATTTCACCTATTAAGTGAAACATGACTTATATTAAATTTTATTGAAGTATATTTAATGAATAGATATGAAGAAATGCATTTATAAACAGTAAAGCCCTTAATACTAATATGGGTAGAATTGTGATCGATAAAGATGAAGAGCTAAAGTTATCAACTTGAACTTATTTCGCCGAAGCTGTGTGAAAAAATTCTCATATTTCACGAATATGCGCAGTCTTAGAGTAAGCGAAAGTGAAGCATCTTAAGCACCTTGATGATTTGGTGAAAAAAGGCCAATGAACAGAAATGAGCGCGCGTTCATTTATGTCAATTAATAACGAGCATTCCTTTCTAATCATTTTTTTTTTACAGGACACTTTACAAATATGAAATGCACACAAAACTCAAAAATTAAACATAGAATGGACTTTAGTCCTTCAGCAAGCTTAACGTTCATCAAGGCGTGTTTCGCCTTTGGGGGCTTATTACGTTTCTGCCACAGGCGATGGCGGACTCTACACAACTAGAGGGTGCCAGTGCCTCACAAACGCCAAATAGAGGTCGCCAAAATAGAGATACGTAATAAATGAAGTCAGGATGACGCCAAAAAGGAACAGTAAACTGAAACGATGCATATTCTGATGAAGAAAAGGAGAAAAGAGTAACTATAACTAAATAAAAATGTTAACTTTATAGTAATTTTATCAAACAAATAACAATAATTAATGTGAAATAATTTTAAATATTAACAATGATTTATAATTATAAGTATTTATAAGAATTATCATTTATGAGTATAGTTATTTTCTAATATATTTTCTAATATATAATTATTTTAATTATAAGTTTTCTAACATATTGTAATAATTATTTTAATTATAAGGTTTCTAACATATTATAATAATTATTTTAATTATAAGTTTTCTAACATGTACTAATAATTATTTTAACTATAAATTTTCTAATATGTAATTCTAATTATTTTTTTTATTTACTAATATATATAAAACATCATAATGCATCATTACAAATAACTTTAATTTTAATATGTAGTTATTACGAAAATATACTGTTGTTCATTAAAATTGCAACAATATGAAGGATAGCACAAACGAAAAAGATATTTATTGTACGTGAACAGTATGGCATAAAGACATGATAAAATTTGCAAGCAGTTTGGGGGCTTTCATGCGTACGAAATTAGTAGGAACAGCTGCCACTTCTGGCAGCTAAAATGGCCTTTACACGTTTAGACATGGACTGGCCTTAGATGAAAGAAAATGGCAACTCATTCCATGTTGATTTTAGTATATACCCCACTTTATAACCTTATTAGCTGGAGAGGGGTTGAGGGACAGTCTCTCAGCAACCCATGACCAGATGTTTTCAATGGGTGACAAATATGGAGACCTTGCAACAATCGAATACCCTGTGTATGGAGGAAGGTCAGAAAACGACGAGTAACATGTGGTCTTGCATCACTTTGCTGGAAGATGACGTTTTGCAGGCATCAAAGAAACGGCACAACTACTGTATGTAGTTAAGATGTCAGAAATGTACCGATCGACGTTCAAATTACCGTCGATCCGAATTAAAGAAGTGTGCATCATGTACCCAATTGGTTGCTTAAAACATTACACTAATTGCATGTCCTAAGCCGATATCGAATGCAAGTAGGCAACGAGTGGTCTCCTTGAAGCTTCCAGACACGTATATGGCCATCAGAATACTACAGGTAGAATTGAGATTCATCTGAAAAGTTGATATTGTGCTATTCCGTTTGACGTGGACGGCGCATCAAGCTTTGGTGCGCCAGAGTCACCGTCTCTCTCTATGCAGCATTATCTAAGAAGTCGAAGTAATAGTTGCCAGGCTAACAATCCACGTTGATGCAATCGTCGTCGCAGAGGATGTGCTGCAAATATGCTATTACCTTACTAATGGTCCGTGATGTGGTTGTATGGTTTTGTTGAACTGACCTCCCAATATATATGTCCTCTCGGGCGTTAATCATGGGAGGGCGAGGCGGTCGTACATGCCGTTCAGCCTGACCCTCAGAAACTGATTAATTCGCTTGATAGTAATCGGGTTTCGAACTGGACGACTGATGATATGACGGAGAGATGATCCTCACTATAGGTAATGATCCTGCCTCTATCGAATTCTTACACTTGCTGGTCTTCTGATTTCAGGCATAATACAATATTCTGAGAAAACTGCGACCTTAAAAAGTGTTTTCAGAATGAAAAATCCACTACACAACTTTTTTTATGCAGTATTTCGGATATCGTTCATCCCTCCTGCTGTGCGATGGAATTCTAATAATTTGCATAACCTAGCCTCTTCTTCCTTTCATGTGATTTTGACGTTCTTTAGATACATTCCTTCCTTGAGTTGGAATTTTAATGATCAGCAATGTATAAAAGTATAAACAATTAAATTTTTTAATTTATTGTAATGAATATGAGATGGTGCTTGCCTGAAACGACTATTTTATGAAAGAAAAAAACATTTACAGATATATCATCAATCCACCAAAAGAAGATCAAGCAATGTCCCTTTAACCATCAGATTTGGAGACCATTTGGGTAACTTCACGAGAAACTTGGTGATTTTGATGACAAATGGAAAGTATCCGAGTGTGTTGAAACCTTGGTGAAATATCGACCAGAAAGATAGTTACGGATCTTTCGTTAATTTTCCTAAGTCCCGTCATACTGGATAGACGAGGTATAAATACGTCAAGAGCCAATGTCTGTTAAATATGTCTGCTGTTCAGTGAATGAGTCTTATCATTGTAATCTCTGCTGCGGAAACTGATCGCTAAATCGAATGGAAGCTTTTGTTATTGGGAAGTGAAGCGTTCCGATTAAATTTCAGGACACAGTGTGTATCTGCCGGGAATTGTTGGAGCCTGCTCTGGGAGTGCAGCGTTTACTGTGCAGTTTGTCCTTAATGGGAACCAATAAGCTGGTGGGGGGGGGCTGAACGTTGATAATATAACAGTGACTGTTATTCCTTGGCAGTTTTGTTCTTGTATCTGCGTCACTAAACAGCGAAAGAGCCGTGTAGTTGTTTGTACTGTTATTGTCTAAGCTCTGCAACCTGTGTGTTGACCTGAAGATTTACGAATAAAGCGTCATTTGTCGATATCCTCAGTGTTTGATTGATTTCACTCTCGCATACCCATGAAATTTTCGTAGCAATATCTTATGAAATATTATAATATTATTATAAATTATTTATAAAAATTAATTATAATCATAAATAAATAGGTATATTTAGGTATTTTTATTAATTATAAATTTTATAAAAATAAAATTAATAATTAAAATTTATATTAAAAATATAAATGAAAGAAATTTATAGAAAGTACAGTAAATTTATGCAATGAGATTTACACAAAAAATACATGTGTTTTAGCCACTAAAGGGGTTATTGTTTGAATTAATGTACGAGTATAAATTGGTCACACGACCAATCTTTTCAAAATAAAGTGGTAAATGCATGTGATTTATTTTCCTTTTATGTCAATAATTATTCCATTTTCCTTAAAATGTAATTTTATATATATCTTTTGCTTACTTTCAATATCTGAAAAAAATATTTTTATCCATTTCAATATTTTATCGCTTGCTTTAATTATAATATTTTATTGCAAATTTAATAATTATTTTTTAAAAAAGTTAGAGCATTTGGTGGCTAAATCTGTTCTAAACAACTTTCCATGGAACATTTTTTAGAATTGTTTAATGAAGTTGGATAAGTTCCTTTATTATTGGAAACTGAGCATTGAACGTTTTTTAAAATAAATTTTTTATCCGTGTACTACTGTGAAATATAAATTTTACCCTTTCACTAAAAAGCATAATAAAAAAAAACATATATCAAAATTTTCAGACTTACTTTATAGAACATTGGAGAAGAATTCCAATGCAATCAGCTGTCACAAAGAACAATAAACGATTGGGTAGTGTTGATTAAAAAGAAAAAAGAATTTTTGAGTAACATATACATTTTTAATATATCGTCTGCTGCAGCAATGAAGAAATTACGTGACATATGTAGAAGTTTCCCAAAAGAAAGGCTATCAGGGTCACCAAAAAAAATTGCTAGATTCTAATCATTATCGCTTTCAAAAATCGCTAGTCGGCAAACGTTCTGTATTGCTACTAATTTTCTATTCATCAAGCATCATAATGATATTTTCCTAGAAGCACGCGTCCGTATGTATTGCGATATTAATTTTATATTTGCAAGAAAAAACCCAAATAAAATTAAAATTTAGTAATCAGTCTTTGACATATTAATAAGTTTTTCATTACTTTATTAAATTCATTTTAATATCACATTTTTCATGGCTCTCAAACCGATATTACTGTGAAATATTATGTAAGCCTTAATTAACTATTAATTCAATGTTAAACTTCATTTAAACTTATCTAAGAATATAATACTTTTACAAATTGTGGGTTAAAGATAATTCCATGACTAAATTCGGAATAACAACTTGATTTTTAAATGACTTCTCTCGTAAATAAATTTACTTTAGAAAGCAGCTAAATAAAAATGTTGAATAACCAACGAACTCCCCACAGCAAATACACAAAGCAAGAAACGTCTAAAAGTTCTCTAACTCTTTCAAGAAAAGGAAGGCAAAAAAATTCACATCCGCTTGCGAACGAATTTCATTTCAAAAGAATTGTCCTTTCGTTCTTTTATTTATTTCCTGAATTTGTATCGATCCTTAGTTCAACTTTTTTCATAAAAATTCCTAAAAATCTCTAGGATGGAATTTCAGAATGCAATGTTCTTTTTTCCATAATTTCCTTCAGCTCACTTCTAATTATTCCTCAAGCAACTTCCAACACAAATGGAGGTAAAAGAATTCCCAGAGGCTGAATAAAATGGAAATAACAATTTAGATTGAAAAAATGAAAAAATGCTTGTGACGGATTGAAGAGACTGAAATATAAGAATGAAATAGAATGAAATTAAATCATCCCTTACCACAAATTGAAATGAACTCTTACAGAAGAAAAACTTTTTTAACAATAAGGAAAATAATAAGAAATGAATATTACTTCGGAAATTTCTGCTGTCATCTCTTTAAATGTTGATCACTTGCTTTTAACATATTATTTCAGAAGGGGGTGACAGTATAATTCTAATTCTGATAATGGAAATTAATTGAAAATGATTTTATGCGTGACGTTTATAATAAATATTTCGCTACTTTGACGGAAAGTGAAATTTCATAATATGGCTTTATTCAAAGAATATGAAATTATGGAAGTTATGAACCAAAAGCAAATTATTCAAATGATACGTAATTATTTCTATGAATATTATAATTGTTAAGCGTAGTTTTACAATTGTCACCTCCTCCATGTGCTACATATTATTTTATAGTGTAATAATACGCAAATACTAACATAGAAATTATATATTTGCTAATATATGTAAAGAATTTTACATATTTTTGTATGCCTAAGTATCTTCTAATATAATGATACGCAATTGCTTACATGAAAACTGCAATAATTAAATATCTATAACGAATTTCACATCCTCCTGGTAAAACAGTATCTCCTAGTGTAATTATACGTGAGATACGTGTGCATTAGTGAAAAATTTAATTGGTAATATATGTAATGAATTTTACATATTTTTGGTTTTACTTAGTATCTTTTAGTTCAATGATACGCAGTGGCTAATACAGTGTTTCGAAACTCATAGGCAAAAGTTTAAGGGGTGGTAGTCCACATTACTTCCGTGGATTTCCGGAAGCTTGGCCTTTTCTTGATCATTATGCGTCGAAATGCCTCCTGAAATCTATGGTGGAAATGACGATGTGTACTAAACCAGCTCTATATGCTTAACATTAGAGCACCGTCTAGCGGTTTGCTGCTTACTCTCCTCTTATGCATTGTAAGGTGAAAATTGCTTGTTTAGGTGTTTTCTAATACTCTATAATTTTTTTCTGTGAGTTTCGAAAGACCTTGCATATAAAACTGTAAGTATTAAATATCTTTGATGAATTTGATATCCTTCTAGTATGAAACGTAATTTATTCAGGAAATAACATTAATTCTATAAGTGAAAAATCACACATACCCTTCCTTGCAATTAGTGATGTCATGTCATTTTTGGAAATTTCGGCAGCAAATTTAATCATAACAAAATTTATGCTTTTATGACCACACAAACGTAATGCTTGAAAGAAATTAAAATCTGTTTAATTACTTTAGATGCCGAAAAAAAAAGAGTTCAATCATACAAAATCTATGTAAAAAGCTATTTTATTAAGAATATATAGAAATCAATTATGCGCTCTAGTAAAACAATTCAGAGGATAGATATTTCGTTAATAGAAATTATTACTGGGAAAAGGGATGGCTTCTGTGAGTATTGGAGTATTGATAGTAATATACTTTACAATCTCTAACCCATTAGTAATGAGTTTATCCTGATTAGCCAAATGTTTATCCTTACAATTCTAATTCGTCCATTTAACTTTAGTGATCTTACGCTCCTAAAATCTGTTGAATCAACTTTGACATAGTCATAAATCTGTCAGTAATAATCCTTACTAGGCTGATAATCGTCAACAAAATCCCTCAGGATTCATTCAGGTTGTACATGTGATGCGAAGAAATATATACATATAAAGTCGAATAAAGTCGAATCTACTTATAAAGTAAAATTTGCTATCATCTGATGTAATCTTCAGGCGAAGGTACGCCTCTTGCATTATTCACTTTAATAACTTGTATTTATTGTGTTTCTCTCTCATCAAAATGAACAAGCAGTTGTAATTGAAGAAAAGGTGTTTTCATTTCAACCCTGAATCATCGTTAACTTTTACTCGTCATTTGAGGATCATGTTATCATGATCATGTTATTGAGGATCATGTTATGTGTGTCAGTTTGTAGAAGAAACACCCGATCATAGAGGGCTCTGCCTCTGCTACTGAAGGGAGCCCGCTCTCGAAGGATAGTCGACGGTAGTCATCGAAACGAGGAAGACGCCCTTGTTGATGACTCAAGACAATTTATAATTTAAGACGCTGAAGAAGATTGTCTTGATGTTTTTAAATTTTATTGTGAAACGTCTTGTCCAGTGTGTGAATTAAGTGTTAATGTGAAACGTCAATATTAAATCTGTGTGTGCTAATTCAAAGTTTGATTCTTTAATTAAAATAATTAGTAACATCGGCCATACCCCAGTATATATATATATATATATATATATATATACAGTGAAATTCCTGTATAACGATATTTGTGGGGGGGGGACAAAATAATTTATCGTTATAGAGGGAATCAATACTGGAGGGAAAATAACTTTGTTCTTTATATCTAATGACGACACCAGGGTGTTTTGCTTTCATTCAGCCTCCCTCGCCCACTTACGCAAATAGTAATATATATTAAATGGAGTGAGAACAACATGTTTACAGTGTACAATAATTTTTATAACTCCCCGGCCCCCCAAGTTTGAGTCAAGTAACCTTACCGTGGATTCTGACGAAACTATGGCCTATAAATGTTTATCGCATACTTAATTCATGAATATTTATTGTATAAACAAATAAAACCCCGAAAGGGTTTTGGAAAATGTATTAGATTATATAAATAGATGAAAATGCAAACACACATATTTAATCCTTATTTATTTGGAATTCTGTGAAAAGAATTCAGAAATTTTTGTTTGTTTTCTTCCATTATTCAGAGATAATCTCTTGCAACAGGAACGAAGTGCATCTAAAGAATTTAGATGCTCCTCTGATACATTAGGTAAGCTAGAAATAAAGTTTCTGAAGAGCATCAATTAAGAACACTTTTTTTCCAGGAGATAAGTTTCACTTTACCGTAAAGGATTCATCATTTGCCTCTTCTACTTCAGCGTTATCACTTCTTATTTCAGATAGAATGTCTTTACTTGTTAGTTCCAAAATGATCTGTACATCATTCATCGACGTTTAAATAACCATGAACAGATATTTCAAACTTTTTTCCAGTTTTATTTTCGTAATCGAACAAGGAACTTTGATAGTATTTTCTTCCTCAGAATATCTACAAGAAGTATCATTATGACTGTCTTTGTCATTTTGAATTAAAGCCCACTTTCCCCCAAAAATTAGATATGGATCGTGGCTTCATTTCCCACCAACTCCCGGCATTCCATTCGCATGCATCTTTTACACTAACAGTTACAGGCACTGTGTGCATTTGATCAATTTTAAGAAACATTTTATTTATTAATAGTTTTCTGTAATACCCTTTGAATCATTTTATAATGCTCATGTAGAGAAGCTGTAGAGTTGCATCAGTGTTTGGTGGAAAGAAGCAAATTTCTAGACTATGCTATTTTGGAATGGGTTTATGTGCAGAGTAGTTATCAATTAAAAGAGCAATGTTTTTTTTCCTTCGATTTCGTATCTTTATCTAGTTTCAGTAATCATTCACTAAATATTTTTGAAGTCATTTAAGCTGCTTGTTTGCAGTGCGGTCAACTGGCATGATCTGAATGTTTTAAAAACATTTTGGAGTTAAGGATTTTCCAATTATGAGAGGTTTTAATTTATTCTTTCCTGATATATATGTAAACTTTGGTAAATCGATTACTTTTTATTAACGTCACACTCAAAGGAACACGAGGGCTATTGGCGATGGACTTTGTAATTTTGAACCTCTGTCGAATGTAGTGGACGACATCTGAGCTGCTAACTTCCTCCACGAGCTGCTAATATCTCCTAACTTCCACACCACGCTATAGGAGAATTTTGATTTACGTCAGATTTAACATACATCAGTCCCGAATACATTGTGGGTCTCAAGTGGTATCAAAGCTCGAATCTACTACTCGACATAAATCGCCCACCGCGAGCCCGCTACCATGACTACTAGGTTACCGCGGCCACACATAACATCTGTTTGGATTTTTTGCCCTCTTCACAAGTTTCTCCTTTGAAAACTAATTTTCTTTAATGTAACATCTGGAAAAATAACCCCGTCTCATCTGTGTTATAGTCATCATAAACGGAATATTTTTCAAAAATTTGATACATTTCTCTCTGACGTCATGTTCATACTTCCAGTGACACTGATTTCTCTTCACATTGTAATCCACGGACACATATCCCATTTCGGTCTCGAAACCTCCCTTGCCATTTATTTCTAGCTTTGATATCTGAGTTCCCCATCATGCATGCAAATTTTTTGGTTTCATCGCTAATAATTGGCCCATTTAAAAGTACATTCAAAGGCCGTTCTTCTCTAACCATTTCAACAAGTCAGCATCTAACTTATTTCGTAATTTAAAGTTGTCTTTGTCTCTTTGTTTGTGGATTGATATCATTAGAGTTTCAAATGTTTTCAATTTAATTCTGTTCCTTTAAAAAATGTTGCAACAGTCGATAGTAAAAATCAGTATTTTTCGCAATTTTCAGCTTGTTTCATAACATCATTAATATTTTTTTATGACGTTTCCTTTCACTTCGAAGGGTGTTTCTTTTTCTGAAGTCCATTTTTTATCGATTTTCATAACGCAAACGTCAAAATTAACAAAATTTATAAATAAATTAATGAAAGTCTTCTAGCATAGTACAAGAATAATTCCATATATGAATTACTGTACTTGACACAACTTATCGAAAATAAAATTCTTATGACACAAAGTTTATCCCAAAGTATCAGAAAGTTTACTCTCAGACACTTCAAGGTTTTGTATATTACTACCGACGAAAGGAATTCTTGACAATTTTTCGAAGAGGAGAGAAGAGGAGTGAGGTGCAACGATTCCCCCATACAAAAAATGCACTTTCTCATTTCGATAGTTACATCAGTAAGACCAACGTAAAATTTCGATGAAGGTTTTTGACAAAGAATGTGTAACTTTTGAGAACCCGTCCAACTTTCTAAGCACATTTCACCTAGACTTCCTCTGTGTAGCGTTTAATTCGTCGAAATTAGTTGGACTTTGGGAAAAAAATCGTAATAGGGATAGTAATTGCGATGGAATGGAAAATATTACCAGGGAGAGAATTATCATTCTAAAGAATATCGTAATACAGAGAACTGCTTTACATTAATCTGAAGGAAATTCAGGCAGGACTATGAGAAAGTATCGTAGTAGAGAGCATTATCGTTTTTGAGGGTATCGTTGTAGCGAGGTTATTCTCTCTCTCTCTCTCTCTCTCTCTCTATATATATATATATATATATATATCGATGAAGGGGTTTCCATCCTTCTACTTCAAAGTAAATAAAGAAATATCAATAACCGTGCACGTATTGACTGTAGAAAAATGTTGTGGATGTGATGAAATTTAACGTTATCTGATCAATTAAAGTTAAATTAAACAAACTCAAATGTATAAAGTAGGATAGAAACGATTAAAACCAGGTAACTACGGAAAAAAATTTCAGCTCATAACCAAACAATATATTTTCAGTTCATTTTAGTATATCAGTCAATTTTGAAAGTTATAGAAAGAATATTCAGAATTTATCTAGAGTAAACATGTTAGTTTTTTTCACTTTTGGGGAATCAATTTCTTGCATAGTTCGCATATAATTTCGCTTTCTCCACCAAAGTCAAATCCGCAAAGGCATCATGCACGCAATCATTGCAAATGATGCAAAATAACCATTGATCTGCCTTTTGCATGTCAGAGATAAGTTGGTTGTCGTGCACGCATGGTTCACCATTATCTTCATCTTCGTCGGTCGGAGACAGCAAGTTTTCCACCTCGTGCGCAGAAGGTGAGTCCTCTATAATCTTTTTCTTGTCGTTTTTCCTTTGCAGTTCTTCTCGCGATTTCCTTTCTCTCGACTTTCCTTTTCAGAAGCTTTTATTTAACTTTCTATATTCATACGTATGTATGTAAAAATGTACAGCTTTCCAGTTCAAAAAAATTGTGCTTGAATTCAAGCCCAATTCTTATCATTACATCAAGTTGAACTTTAACATGCATGTGTAACTCCTTTGATTGTACAATATTATTGCATAAACTGAAGCAGTGAGGGTGGGTGGGTGGGAAACTGGAGAGCCGGACCTCATCATTAACAGCGTATAATTAAGTTGAAATTTTGCATATGTATCACTCATGTAAATATTTTTGCAGTCTCAAATTTTCATACTAAAAAGAATTAAATATATGTACTCAATTAATTGGTAATTACTATAGTATTTCAGTTAAACGTTTGATGCTTATATAAATTATTAATTTACATTAAGCATTATTAACTTATTTTTCAATCCATCGTGAAATAAAAGCTTGATTTAAAAATGTGTTTTTATTTACATATTTATTCATTAGGTTCTACTTTCTTTTCGGATGCATTTTAAGCCTCAGTAACTTCCTTTTGTAATTTAGACTTGTTGGGGATGAAGTTAAAATGCCTGTAGAAAAAGTTAAAATGCCCAGCACTTTTCGTCGAGTCGTGGGTTCGAGCCTTGATGACATTTAAGACCCACTATGTAGCCGGGACAGAGGCATGTTACATCTGTCGTGGCACAAATTCCTCCTATTGACGTGATGTGGAAGTTAGGAGAGGGGATTCCAGCTCATGTGCTATCCTTGTCATTCATCAAAGTTCAAAATTGTCAGGTTCATTACCATTATCCCTCATTTTGCTTCTCGTGTGAAGTTAACAAAACCAAACCAAACCATCCACTTGTTTCCTTGCTAGAAAATGCAAAATTAAGACATGTAGAGTAATCAATTAGTTTCAATTGTTTCATGACGCGTAAAATGTTACTTTGGCATTTTCTACATGTAACAATTGGTTTTACAGCAAAGCTTCCGTTTTTTCTCATTTCAATGAGTGGTTTTGACGCACAGCACTCTCCACCGGCAAATATTCAAACTGTTATTCTTTCTGGTGAACGCTTGATTCCATTATCTACATCAAGGAACTCCAAACTATGGCCTGCGAGGTCTGTGAAGACCTTTTTATCTATGGAGAAAATTAGAGGAATTTGCATGTATCTTGCCGAGATCAGTCGCTACTTACGGGGATATTAGTTGTCTACCGAATTAAAATAGAGGTGTGCAATAGTACGTTATGTTTTCACTCCTATCACCACATAGCAAAAGCTTAATTTTTCTGCTTCTGATCACAGTCAACGAGTTGATATAACTCTATCAAGTGGTACAGTTTTTAAATGGTTTGCTGCTTGTTCCAGACTTCATTACCTTGATTATAGTTTATGAGTTGCAGTTAACTGCTGCGACGAGGAAGTGTTGGTTTGAGTTAGCATCTAATTGCAAAACACGTTGCACTCTGTTTTATTTAGTGATAATTTCGTCATAGTAACTACTTACTAGTGTGTATAAAATATTACTGATGTCATTAGTTTAACATGAATTTTTCAAATATTCTGAAGAGAGAAAACATTAAAAGTAAAATTCTCTCTATTATAAGTGGATATATTTGCAGACTATATTCAGGTAAGTTTAACCTAAGAAATCATAAGAGTTTTTAAAAATTGTTTCGGTCCATTTGCAGATATAATTACGACAAAATCATTTCGTAATATCTGTATTTTTGAGCGATATTGTGCGCAAGATACTTTCAGTTTGACTTTTAATTCATGTTGAAATCACTTGATTTCAATGTCCAACGATGGCAGAGAAGAGAAAAAGAAAAAGAAACGATAAAGTGTCGGTAATTTCAAGAAGAATAGAGTTTGAAAAAATTCTTCATCAAATTCGGCTACAAAGCATTGTGCGTGATTTGGAACGAAACCGTGGCTGTGAGGAAAGAATACAACTTTAAGCCTCATCATCGAAGCAAACATTAGGAAAAATATACACAGAAGGTAGCACAACCAATGATCTTGTACTGTATTATTCACCTGCAAACTTTGTGCGGTAAATATGAGGACATTATCAGTGTAATGACTCCTGTGGTAAAAATGGTGAATTTAATAAAGTCACATGAGCTAAAACATAGGCAGTTCAGAGACGTGTTAAAAGATACAGACACAGATTTGCAATATTTAACATTTTATACAACAGTAAGATGGCTAAATTGTGAGAAAGTTATTAGCAGAGTAATATTTGAAATAAGAAAAGAATTAGATGACTTCCTGGAAAGTAAAGGCAAGTCAAAGCCATTACTGTCTGACGAAGGGTGGGTATGGAAATTGTCCTCTGCTGCAGAATTAACAAGTCATTTAAAATTCTGAGCCTTAAACTACAAGGACAGAAAAATATAATTTATGATCTATGCAACCATTTAAAGGCCTTTAGATCTTAGATTTTTGTCTTGTTTATGGAACAAGTACAGGCCAACAAATTGACGCACTTTCAGCAGGGCAAGGTCTTCATGTCTGAAGCAACAGCTGAGTTCCCCATTCATTTGCATGAGAGATCATCAAAGATCTCCAGCTGTAGTTTCTGGAGCGGTTTTCTAATTTGGATTCTGAAGCAGAAAAAGTGAGACTGCTTCAAAACCCAATTGAAGTAGGAGTGACCAGTTGCCCAGATGAATTGAAGCTGGGAATCATTGAGTTGCTTTGATATCCTATTTTTTCTGGTGTTTGATCAGGCTGTTCCATGAAGGTATTGGTAAGCTCAAAGGGTTCTCCAAAGTACAAAAGTTTGAATACCTCTGCTCTAAGCGAAATACCCTATCTACCCCCACATTTGTGCCAAGGCAATAAACTTGACATTCAATAAATAATTTTAAATTTTGATGGGGTATGTAATCTTCAAAATGTCAAAATATTTCTAAAAGTCTTCGACCCACATTTTAATTTTCACTTTTCCGTTTTTTTAGTGTTTTCAAACCTTAAATACATATTCGTATTATATCTTTTAACGGAAAATTGTCATTCATAACTACATCATACATATCAGTTATTACAAATTTGGCAGCGAGAGAAACTTTTCCCTTTTAATTTTGTTTTTCATAACAGTACACTTAAAACACTTTAGTTCAATGAAGTTGACAGGCTACGAATTAATCATCATGTCTCGCACTATATTGCAATAAAAAAACTGTACATGAAATGTTATCATATTTAATTTCTTGGGAAGTTTTATAGAAAAATAATGTCTGGCTGTAGAGAAAGCAGAATGTATGTTTTGATCTATAGAACTATAGAAAGGATGATGTTTTTTTTTCAAATATAAGGTATTTCCAAATTAAAATAACATGATCGAAGCAGATTATATAATTTCAAAATGCACTCTATTTGTACTGTGAGTATATGCTGGTTTCAAAGTAAACCACCTCACTTCCACAGGAGCTTTTTATATTCAATATCAGGCTCAACGCAAAATTGCTTAGGAAATTGCTTCCCAAACCGTAAAGGGACTAAAATATATGTCTTAGTTCAGTCCAAAATATTCACAATATGTAAAAATCATCTTCCTCTACTAATCTCAGTCCATTTGACAAATTGTACCTAAAATCAGCTATACGTGTGTATTAGATTGAAAATTCGATTATATAATTGTCTTTTCCCCTATAATTATAAAAAAAAAGTACAAGAATAATGACAAAACCTGTTTCAAAATCCTGAAAAACTAGAGTGAAGAACAAATCAGATATAATTTTGGGAAGTTTGACATTTCAATATAATACACACATAAATATGCATATTTTAAAACAAATACATTAGCATAAAAATCAATTTATTCAAAACTTGTATTTCATTTATAAAATAAATCAGATTTCACATATCCACAAATAAACATAATTGTAATAAACATAATTGTATTTAAGACTAACTCTTCCTTATCAAGTGAATATGCCGTATTCTGTTCAAGATTATGGCACTGCATATTGCATTTTCTTTCTATTTCAGATGTATGTTTTACATCTTCTACGCCATTATGATAACAGTGTACAATTTAATTTAAAATTATAATTGAATTTAAAATTATAAAATTTTTTACATTTGCGATAATGTCACTTATATCTATTTTTAATAATCTGTGAATGTATCAAACTATTACTTTATTATGTTGACGCTTTATTTAATATTACGTATATATAACGAACAAATTTCGAACTGAATTTTAAAATAATTATTTCAGAAACTATTGTAGATATGCTCATAATTTTTGTATACCGAAGTTTTAGCATCTCAGCTTTGCTTCCAAGTAAAATTTTTATTTTATATTCATCAAATTGTTCAGCATATTTTTTTCTAATGACGTGTGGTTTTTAACTGATTTGTAAAAAACTTACGGAATATATGAAAATATGCTGGTGATGAAATATATTAAATTTTGAATTTTATATTTTCATAGAATTGTAAATTTTTGTGATTAATAATTTTTAACTTTGTATGTACCATACATAAATATTTTTTGATGTAATTTGAAAAGCAGATTTTCAGGGTAGCTTATGTAAAATTCCTAGTTGTATATTGTTAAGATTACGAAAAATGTCCGGATTTTAATTACATATACTTCAATTATCCTTTAACAGAAGATAAATTATAAGGGATTTTACACATATGAATATTTTTTAAATTTGAATCTTCAAATAATTAGTAATCAAAAGTATCTGTGCAAATGTACAGTTGATACTTACACGTATGAACAAATATAAATGTGTGCAGACGCTATTAATTACTAATTTTTCAAAAATCAAGTTTGAAAAATATGAGTTTGAGTGGGAAATCGCATTCTTCTTCTCTTTGAAGGAAGATGTAGTTCAGTTATTTAAAATTCGAATGCATTTCGAAACTTAACGTTACAAAACTGAGGATCGTGCGTGAGCTGTCCTGAATACCTGGCTTTGAAATTATGAAAAAAAAAAAATTAATAGATTTAAAAAAAGTTTAATTTTTGGTATTATTTTTATTCATGCATTAGAGATTTTTAAAAGTAAAGAAATACAGAAGCTTAAAAATTATTCATTTGTAATAATTGAAAATCTTAAAGCGTTTCTGATTTTGACTCGTTCGTTTTTTTTTTAAATTTATGACACTTTATTAGGAAATAAATATTATTTTAAAAACTGAAAGTAGTGAATAAAGTAACACAAAGGAAACAATAGAACGTATTTATTGTTTTCATACATTCTCTGTATTTAAACAAACATTTTATAGATATATATTTAGCGATGTTTTTCGAGATTTATAGATATAATATAAAAACTTAACTCTATCTGATACTTTTTAATATGAGGAAAAATAAAAAAGGTGAGTTTTTAGCAATCAAAGAAAACATACAAAGAGTAATTTGTCCAACAATATAAAACAGTAGGTTTCCTACTCTATCTAAATTTGTTAAAATTCCAAATGAATATTAATTAAAAAATGGGATTAAAATCTAGTTAATTTTGTGAATGAAATTTAAAGCGTTTTTTGGATTGGTTTAAATAAAAAATTTTATCTCGAAAGCTAGGTCAAGGGACGCATTTCTTTCATAAACCCAATAAAATCTCAACTCAAGCTGACCGACAAACACACTTGAAAGGAAATCTTCCCCTTCCCCTCTTGAACGAATGTCTCAATGGAACTCTCTCTAGCCCTAAGGGCAAGAGTGGGGTTCCCTTGTGAGCCATAAAATTTCCTGTCAAAGTTCATTGTGTTTCCGCAACCCTCCCCAATTATCTAACAAGATGTAAAACTTTTAAAAGGGGGGGGGGAAAGGAATTGCAGAAAAACCCGGCGCAAACGATCTCGAATACATCCTGTGATGGCGAAAAAAGACGGCTCTGACACTTTCGGTGCGCTCACAGTCACACGGGATTATACGGCGCAAACGCTTTCGGAATATCTCGCACAGCACGGAAAAAAGCGTGTGAAACGCTTAGAGGGTTAAATAAAAAATTAAAAACATCTATGTTTTTCTTCTTCTTCTTCTTCTTTTTTTTTTTTTTTTTGGAACTCGAGTGCGTTATCGTCTCCCAAAATGCTATTTGATGGTTAATGTGGGCCTCGGGCTGAAAAGTTTGGAGAACCCTAATACACATAAACGAACATAAGTAATTTTATTTGAACCCGTTCAATATAACCGAAGTTCAGACCTCTGAGTACTGTCAGTTTAATTTTAATGAACCTGTATATGTGTGGTTATATACATATGTGTTATAATTATCAAATAACATGAGACAATATGCGTGATGCTTAAGATGTCTACTGATTCGTGATATCCAAATACAGCCACAAGAAAGTTTAGCTCAAATACTATTACCGTTAGTTACTTATTATAAAGCTGTTGGCGTTTCGTGGGGTTTTTTTTGTGCAATGAAGAATGCTCAATCTGACAAACTTTCTGAGAAGGCAAATTATTGGAGGGAGCAGAGTTATCTGTAATAACAACCATCAACACAGAAAGTGGTTACTACGTTATCGAAAGTCAAGAATGCAGGCGAAGAAAAACAACATTTGCTGAATTCAACTATTGAAGAAAGTGAAAGCAGACTGAAAAATGTGGAATGATACAGCAATGGGAAAAAGTTATGGTACTGACGATAAATATGACGACTGCAGAACTCAACCAGTATTTACAAGTTTCCCTATTAGTACATACTTTAATCAAAGAACTCCACTAAAATCAAATCTATAAAATATTAGAAGTTCCATAGTCACTTCTTTCTCATGTGGTTGCTAAACATTGTTTACAATAATGACACTATCTTAAGGCCAGATGAAATGATGCAAGAAAAAAAAAATTATGTTCCAATGAATCGTGATTCGTCAATTTTTCAACAATAAGATATTTGTTCGTTTGAAGTACTATTGCATAAGCATGCGAGTTGAATTTCAATCTTTCAATAGTGAAATACTATTGATTGATTATTAACGTTACACGCAGAGGCAACATGCGGACTATTGGACCTTCTAATTGTGTGTCTTGATCAAGTCACGAGGATAATACCTGAGCTGGCACTTCCTTCTCTAATCTTTTTCACCACGCTAACGAATAGTACCCTGGTCAGATTTAACGTGAATCAGCTTCTATAATCGACGGGTCTTAAGTGGAATCAGAACTTGAACCACGAGTCGATGGAAACAATGTCGGTTGCTAGTTCGCTATTATGACCATTAGGCAACCGAGGTCTCTGTGAAGTACGGAAACGATTCTATTATGATTTGGGCAAAGATCTTGTAATTTTCCACAGATCTTGTTGCCATCTTAGAAGCTCTATAAAGTGTAAGCAATTATAAAGACATTTATACCAACTAGTTGCCCCTTATAATGCAATCATTATTTCTTTTAGGATATTCCGGTTTTCAGACAATAACACTACTATCATTATAGAGAAATATGTTAATGTATGGCTTGTAAGGCATAAAAATCAATTGTCACATTTCCATTAAAATCAGCTTTAATAAACTACTCTGGTTTACTTTCATATTCATAGCTAATATCCACTACCAGCCTTTCAAGAATGCCTTTTCCGATATTGCCATGGGGAAAAATGTAAGCTTCTCTAAAACCCATGCTTTATGTATACAATTTCCTTCCTAGATGCATGCAAGCCATTTTACATGATATAAGTGGTGCTATAATATTAGAATATCCGCTGTTTTCTCTAAATTAGCTTTGGGGACTTTTTATAAACTCATTTGCATGAAATAAAAACACTTTCCATAAAAACACTTTTTCTTAAGCTATTTGGCGGGAGTTTATTACTGAAATGGCTCAAAAGCTAAAGCCTGATGATTCTGATGACAAATAAGCTTTATGATGAATAATTGTATGTTCAAACTATATCACATACAAAATAAACTTCAGGTAAACATAGCAATTAAATGTTCATAAGTTTTTAAATGGCGTGTATATATTTAGGTATTTTAATTTAATACATTGCAAACTAAAATTTCTAATAGCAATCAGTTACTATATTATTTAAGAGTTCCAGTTACAATTTTACAGTTGTTTGTAATATTACATTAATGTCTCGCAAATAATTCTTTAAAGAACATCTTTTAAAAATGGCCGAGCTATCTGTATTACCGTCAGAAAAGGGTGACATTTTCGGGAGCAACTAGGGAGAAAACCTCTGCCATTTAAACGACCGTTTGGTGGGAACACTACGTGCAAGAGAACGAAAACTATTGATTCTTCTAAACTGTCAAATGGTTAATAGAATGTCTTAATTTTTATAGAGTTTCCATTATTTTGTTTCCTATCTAGGAAAATCAAACAATCTGGGATCTTTTATGCAAAAATATCTCTTAAGAAAGTGTGTTCTGAAGTTCAGTGACGACAACTAAAAACATTTCTTCTTCTTAAATGAGAACCAGAATATTTCTCATCTCTGATTAAACAAGGTTGTGAATTTACATCAATGGAAAATGAAATATACCAATTATTAAATTTAATAGAAATGAGATTTATCATTCATTTTTATCGTGTAGCAACTAAATTACAAAATATTAAAGGATAAGTCCGAATAATTTAAATTAATTAGATTAATCGATTCGTTAAAAAGATGAGTCAGTCATATCCGTATTGAAAGGAGTCGAAATAGGGAAATTTAGTTGATATTTAAATAAAAGCAAGGATTCATAATACTAAGTAACAATGTAAAAAATTTACGATATGGGGACAAATTATTTTAATATACTTTTCTAAAATTCAAATAATGCATTTTCCATTCGTAAAAAATAACGCAAATTCCTAACCAGTCTTAAAAAAAATTCTTAAATGTTATAAAAGCAATGTCTAAAATCAAAGCAATGCTTTTTTATATCTGGTAGTATGATTTTTTTCCAGATATAAATAACACCATAAATCATTGGATGTCAGAGGCACATCGTTCATAGTTTGAGAAATAACTCCATATTCGCAGTCTAAAACCAACCGTTTCGTTTTTTGGAATTGAAAGTGACAATACGCACATGTATATAAAGAGAGAGATGGTTTTCGAAAAGATTGCTCAAAAAAAAATTGTTCAATCTAAATGTGAAAAAAAGTGTTTAAAATATATGCTGTCACCTACGAGTAGTGCTCGCAAGAGCAATGGAATGAATTTAATATGGAATGAAATCGTTTTCGTCCGATCAAAAATGATTTCTGTAAAATGAAATATCTCTCCGGGAATGTGTGCCGATGGGAAAGACGGAATGAAATGGATGGAATCCAGTTCGGCTGAGTATGCATAAGCAAATGTGTATTGATTCGACTAAAATATTCTCAATCTTTAAATATAGATGTCTATTGCATGTAACCCAGAACATTTCTTTCAATGGGTTCAGATATTTACATTAAAGAATTCGAACATCTTTCAAATTCACACTTCTAATCTTAGAGCAGGAATTTCAGAACGATGCGAGGAAATAGAATTTTAATTCTGAGGATTTCGATTTCGATAAGTATATTCTCTTTCCTTCCAAAATAATGCGAATTAATTTGAAGCAGTAAACCTTAGTATTATACAAATTTAGATCAATTCTAACTTAACCATTTCTTTTATTTTACTTGAATATGCCATTGACTGTAACCTAAGCAACAAATAATTTATAACTGATGGTTGAGTTACAAACAGATTAAAGTAGAAGTAGTTTCGACATTTAGTCTTAAATCTCGAAACTACTTCTCATTTTATCTTGTTAGTGAATGTAATAATCCCCTTCAAACAAAATAGAGCTTTGAAGCATTCATATAATATAGGTAGGGTAGTTGTGTACCAAAGCTTCATCAATTCTCATTGCACCAAGCTGGAGACACAATCGCTGTACTCCATTTAATTTGGTGTATCGTTGCTTTCTAGGAATGTTCTCTACAAGGCCACTCAAAGTAATTTCTCTCTTTTATATCTATATGCCACCATATGACCTTTCGTCTTCCTTTATTTCCACCTGAGCCACGTCAGCATAATTTTGTATTATCCTTTGGTGGCATTCTAAGTATATATCCATTCCATATCCAGCATCGTTTTTTCATTTTGGCGGATGTTTCATTTTACAATTCAGTAATTGAAATTTCACCTAGCCAATATATTTTAAGAATCTTTCTGAGGCAAGTAGTTTGAAAGGCACTTAATATCTGTTCTTGTTATTAATGAGATTGTTCATGTGATTAATAATCTCTTTCCCGTAAAGGACTGTTGAGCCCCTGAATTGAGCGCTTGTAATTTGAGTTTAAAATAGTGCACCATCATGTATCTATATCTGCTTGCCTTGGTAGAGGCACCTAAGTTTTGTTGAGAATTCCTAGTTTTATTTTAATTGAACCAGTACAATGACCTCCAAAAGTAAAGGTTAAAAACAATACTTTGTGTTTTATTTAAATACAAATGAACGTAGAATCAAGAACTCAAGTAGGAATTATTTTGAGCAGTTATTTTTAGAATTTTACATATATTAAAATCAAGCACGATTTACAAATAAAGAATGACATTTTCTGCAAAAGTCTATTATTTGATAGAAAATGAACCATAAATAATAATATGAAAAAAAAGTTAAATTGATTTTTAATATGGAATGCCTGTGTCCCAACTTATATGAAACTGGTGATCATGACTTCCAATGCCACTTACTATGTTACTGCAGTCTAGAAAAGAAAACAATGCCCATACATGTAGGAAACCTTGTTTTAGTTTATTTAATATTCTCAGGAGGAGTACATAAAAATAACTTCACTGAACTGTTTTTGTATTTAAATTCTTCATCATTTCAGAATGTTCACAGATCGGTAGCCACACAATTCAAAAACAATTATTTATCAAAACAACTGAAAAACTTAAATGAATGAAAATCACCTCAGCTGACGACCTGAAAGCTGGAAAAAAAAGCCAAAAGGCGAGCTATTACCAAAAGTAGTAGGTTCATTCTGTTCCCCATATATAAAATTCCTGTTTAAATAGATGTAGCAGAAACACTTGGTTTTCCTCCTTTTGGCTTCTTTATTCACAACTTCTCTTTCACATTCAACTGGTTTACTTCTCCGCAATTGCCGATTTATATTCACAGTGTTAAAGGTGGAAAAAATATAAGATGATACATCTCATCTACATAGGTAGTCAAAAAAATGGGCTATCTTATTAAGATCTGGAGATCAATTTGGTCTTTCCATTCACTCGAAAACATGATCATCAAGTTTTAATTCGGGAGGTTTGGCATTATCGTCCATTAGGATGGCCTCGTCATCGAAAATATCAGTATGCAATATGATTTATGGCCTATAAATCTCATTTCGTTAGTTCTCAGTAGTAACATGTATTTCATGGAAAACATGCTTGTAAGTGTGTCCATTTAGAGAGATTCCAACACAAAATGATTCCGCCCCCAATCTAACTGTATCTTTAAATAATACCGAATTCAGTAATGGATTCAGAACAAATCTGCGGGGTACGTTTATGAACATTCAAAAATCTCGTTGACATTGGGCTATTTGCATTTTACCTTTTAATAACCTCGGAGACTTTTGCTAATTTGAATATCATATAAACATATAAAATTTCTGTTTCTTTCTCCCAAAATATAAAACATAAATCAGTAAATTAAATGAAGATAAGAAGAGCAGAGAATTGAATAAAAGAGAGGTGATAAATTTTTGTAAATTGTATTGAATCAAAATGATAAATATTAATGTTTTAAGTGGAATGTCTGTAATCTAGATGTCCTTGAATCAGTATGAGTGATTTGGCTATCTAAGATATTATCTCAGAATATAATCTAAGATAACTGACTTAAGAGAGATTTTAAGTATTCTATGTTACTTTTTAATATACTGTTCTGTCTTGTTCTTACGTATCTTCAGTTAATTGGAGTTAAACTAGTTTTAAATAACGAATGACCTTTTAAGGTCACTGTGAAATGAATTTAATAATATTTATTATTATTTAAATGTGTATGTTTAATCAACTAACACACTTATAGTTATATGTTGGATCAATATTGATTGTGTAGTCGTTTCTATGGAACATTTCGGAATATAAGCTAAATATTTATTTCACTGAAAAGCAAAATCTCCTTCATAATAAAAATTCTTCTTGTACATTTTTACGTTTTTCAGAAAAATCTAGTAAGTGTTTTATACAAAAAAAAGGTGATCTTTCTTAACCAAAATAGAAATTCAAAATGTCTGTATATCCTTTACATTTGCTGTCATTCAGCAAAATATCCCTCCTTTCCACCTTGAAATGAAGGGCAGGAATTTCATTTTACGCTTGAGAAGTAACTTGATGAAACGAAATTTGAAATGAAACGTTTCGAATGAAAAATAAAAACACCATGAGTGAAACAACACAAAACAGAAAAACATAGTTATCGAAAGGAATACCTTGCAAAATGTCATGTCTTAGATGAAATGGAAGAAAATAGGAGTGAAATGCCTGTCATCCACAGCAGAAAACAGTGGAAGAGGAAAGATTTGTCTTGGAATGAAATCTTCGGATCGAAATTGATTTTGTCAAATGTAATGGGGCGCAGAAAATATTCCTCGAAGATAAGAAGAGTGTAATATCTAGTGCAATACGGCAATATACCTCTAGACGTCAGATGGGTGTGACGTATGAGATTTGTAAGCAGGATTTTCAGGACCTTTTTTTTGTTTCCAAACAATAGTTACGTACAGGAGAAAAAGCAAACATTTCACTCGGATGAATGCTATAATATATCTAAGCTTTATACAGTGGCATATTGATAACATTAATATTAACCTTGATAGAAGAATCTAATACAATACAATTCGCATTGGCGATACTCCTTTTTCAAATACTTGAAATACTTTCTTGTTCACAGCAAATTTTCTTATTTGCTTTTCCTTTTGAAATACTTAACTGTAATTTAAAGAGATGGTAGCAGAGTTATAAATTTAAATTTATCAAATAAGGATGCACTATCTCACTGCCAGTATCTTGAAATGCGTTTCTCAAAATATGGACAAACGAGTTCAGTTTTTCCCAACCAACAAGGCTGAGCATTTTGAACATTTGTTGTAAATATAACTTCAAAAATTTTTCCACTATCTGTTAGAAGTACTTTACATGGTTACTATAAAAATTAGCGCTTCAAAGTATGTTGTTTTTGTAAAATAAACTTACGAATTGGATATTTAAATGTCAGTTCCGGAGCATTCAGGACATTCGATATGTTAAGTTAAACTCATCGCAGTTTTTTTTATGAGCTTACACTGGTTTATAGATAATTAAAATATAATTTCATTAAGTAACAGAAAAATATGTTAAACACTTATTGAAAATAAAACCGGAAAATATATAGGTTTGTGAAGTCAGAATAAGAAATATTATAAAGCGACAAAGTGTTATTTGTTTAAGTCCAAAATAGTATATTTTTTAGATCAAAAATAAAATGCAAATTTTTCATGAGTGATTTATAAATATTACATTTATTTGCAAATTAAATCAGAAGTGAAACCTTAAGTTTCAGTTTACATGTATTCTCACCCAAAGATTTACTAGAGAATTTTGGAAAATATAAAGTATTGATATATATTCATTTTCACAAATCTAATGCCTACAGAAATACTTTGTATAAATGTACTATAGCCATATAATTTCTGAATGGAATTTGTTTGCTTAGTAAAGGCGAAATAGGAAAAAGAGAATACATAAAATAACCTCGAATATTTAAGAACATATAAAAAAATGCAGGAATAAACAAATAATACAAATACATTAACTCAAAATAATCGGAAAAGTAAACACAAATTCTGAAGCTCATTCTCATTTATAATTACTTCTATTTTTAAGATTTTATTCTCTTCTCTGATTCTTATCACCAGAACATGCTGACTAACGAAATTATTTCTGCAATGATACAAAAGGCTAAGCTAGACAGAAAGAATTCTTAGGAAGGAATTTAAATTTTCAGGTACATATTTCCCAAATAGCAAAACATATTTAGATGTAAAATTAAATTATTTAATCTGCCTATGTATACAATATTTTATGGATACGTTAATGACCTGATAAGATTTGTGAAAGATACACCATTTTTACACCGCCTTCCATTATCTTAATTAAAATATTATATTACTTAAAAAAGAGCTGCTTTGTTACATAGAATATTTTTATTAGTAGGGAGAAAATGTATGAACTTTTGAGCTACATAAATAAGTCCATATTCCATTAGCTTAACATATTTTGTTATGTTACAGACATATTTGTGACAAATTATCCTGTTCTCGCTTCATTAAAATAATGTATTTGAGCTATTCATTAAGTCTTATGACGTTAAAAAGTATGAATGTTTTTATAAAAGTACTTATAATGTTTCTATCGTACATTGAGTGTACGATACACTAATTATACTCAACTAATTACACTAATTATACTCACTAATTATACTCAAGGAGTAAATTTTGACAACATCCAACAATGTAAAATTAGCTTTTTTAATTTACAATCAATGAAACTGAATTGAATAAAAAGAATAAACACGACTAATTTTTTTTTCAAATTCCTTCCATATTTTATTCAGAAACCTGTATCATATATTGGAAATATTTGGAAATTTTTTATTCGGAATTGCATAACACATTACTGATGACTGAATAACACCGAGTATTAGTAAAATACTAGTACTAAAGTTGAAGGAAATATAAACATTTACTTCTCTATTTCTGACTATTCTTTTTTTAAGAACAAATCTTATTTTATGAACTAATTTACACTAATTGAGTGTTTAATACGAAATCTAAATGTTCATTTTGTATTACACTCATAGCAACTTTCGCTACCGGAGGGAGAAGAAAGAAGTGCTTCTCTGGGCCCGCGGCTTCTTACCACGGAGAGTCAGTCTGTGTCCAGACGATTTTAGATACTAAGCCAAATTCGTGAAAAAAATTTCTCTAAAATCGGCTATTCATTAAAATATTTTGGTATTTACATATATTATTTAAAATGTATTAAATTTAATAAATACAAAAAAAAAAAAAGATTTAATTGAAAATTGAATGTTTTATACATAAAATTACATAAAAAATCATACTTTTAAGTTTAATGGAAGTTACATATGTTATTTAAGTTACATATATTACATAAATTTCTTGGTGTAATGATGTACCATTATTTGAATATATAGATATAAAAGATAAATCTTAGTTTGCTGTATGGTATATTTATAAAAAAAAAAAAAAAATTCAATGCATAGTACAACGTCACATATCTTACACACATATTTTGACACTTCATGCAAGATTTTGAGCAAAGGGCACATCCTAATTTTTATTTTTTACTTTAATGTCTATGTACAGATTTGGATTATTTTCGCTAACATTACTGTCAAATTCATTCTTATTTCGCAAATCTCAGTATCAGATAAATACTTTCTTCTCGTCATGATTGTCACTATAAATAAAAACTGACCGAATGAAACGAACAGCTGAGAGCATCTGCTACCAAAAGCCCTGACCCTCATAAAGGCCCATAAATTCTCCTTCGAATTTCTAAGAAGCAAGCAAGAAAGAAAAAAGCAAACCGAAAGCAAGTCCACCCTTTAAATCATGTCATTACATTTAAAGAGCCTCGCCGCAACACGTGATTTTAACAATTACCCCCCCCCCTCCTGGTAGGCAGAAGTGAAATCCAAGCCCATACGACCAAGATCAATACCCCAAATAACCTATCGATGTAGATTTCGCAGTATTGTAACGCCATGTAGTAACATTAAAAAATCATGTAAAACGTTCTCATTAAGCTTATCTCTATTGATACGGTGGGCCGTAGAAGACACTCACGGAGCGTATCGCCTGTGATACGCTGAGCACAGGAGAGCAAACACGAGCGAATCGCCTGTGATACCCTGGGAGCGAATGGGTTAAATAATTTATGTTTCCTTGAGTATTCATGTGACTCACTAAGAAACCAATTTTGGAGTTTACATTGAGTGACTTGCATGGAAAGAATCACTGCGAATATCGTAACAAGATCATAAATTTAATCTTCGTTACATTAAACAATACTTAAAATGAAATAATAACATATTAACAAGGCAAAAAAAAGAAGGTTAAGTTTGATTTACTTCTTACACAAAATATGGATGCACAGAAACATTTACTGTAATATTTACGTTTATTATAAACTTATTAATATGTATATTGATTGTATATACTTTCAGAACACGCTGTTGAAAATGAGAGTCCAATACTCACATTTTAGGCTTCAGTGTGTTTGGAGTTTGTGAATAAATACATTTTTAAGTATAAATATATATTTCATGTATGTACTTTTTAAAACTCATTCAGTAGCAGCTCAGCTGAATATTTCAACGATTTACCCTCACAGCATATTTTTCAGTAAAGATAAAGTAAGAAATCAATATTGGCAAAAAATGCACATTTAAATGAAGAAAAGAAGTCAGAAAGGGGTACATAAGATTTGATTTTCATTTGAAATGGAAACCAGAACTCAATCTCTAAAACTCTTACATTCAGCACCTTGAATCTAAGTGAATCCAGCTCTTGAATGGAAAAGAAATTTAAAAATAAAGTAAGAAATACCGGATATATTTAACGTCCAAAGTTCAAACATTTTATTGTCTTTCAAAGAAACCCCAATTTTCTCTCAAATTCTTTTCTAAATTCTTTCGAAAGTGTTCTTTTTCTGCAATGGAGAAGAAATGATACACTCCACTCACATAAATACATATGTGTATGAAACATCTGCTTGTGAAATATTTGAGTAAATTAAAATTCAGAGGAACGCTAGAGAAAAAATGGACTGTGCAAAATGATGTATTAAGATTTAATGATGTATTCATTTCTTATTTTAACTCGACATTTAGAATAAACATGAGGGCTATTGGCGATGGATCGCGTAATTTTGAGCCTCACTCAAGTGACGAGGATGACACCTGAGTAGGCTACTCCCTTTCCAAACTTCTCTACTCTGCAAACGGGAGGACTGGGTTTGATTGTCGGTTAACATTGCATTCGGAACAAACACGACGGATTTGGTGACAGACCAAGTAATTTTGTACCTCAGTCAGGTAACTAAGACGACACCTTAACTGGCATCTCCAAACTTCCACGCCACGCCACTGAGAGGACTTAGTGTCAACAAATTTAACGTTCATCAGCTCCATCGCTTCGGGGCCGTTGAATACCATCAGACATGATCCTACGACTGGACGGAAACAACGCCAGCCGCAGGCACATGGCTATCACCACTAGTTTATCGTGATTGCTGCGAAGTGATTTGTTGTTAGATACAAAAATTAGCTTCGTATGAAACTTCTGTTTGAAATGTGATCATCATAGATTACGCTAAGCAGAAACCCTCTTAAAATTGTTTCTATCAAATTCATTTATTGTTTAATCATTGAAAATGGCGTTTTTTCCTTCTGAAAAGAAATATCGTGGGAAAAAGAACAAAAATGTTATATTTCTTTTTTTACCTTAATGATTCGAATTGAGTTTTTCTATATAACAATTTCTACTCAGAAAAATACATTTTGAAATATGACGTATTTGAGCATCTTAATGAGAATTTTTATAGTAATTTTTTATTTAATGAAATTTATTTCAATCGAGTAATATATATACTAACGAGGACTGCATTGAATCAATCTACGTGCGAGATTATTAGAACATATGGACAGAGATGTAGCAAAGGGTTTTAGCATCCGGGCAGAACTGAAGATTTCGTAGAAGTGAAAGAAAATTTTAAAAATGTATTTAAAATAATAGTATTTCAAGAAACAAAAATTCACTTTTTTATTTTAAATTATTTAAAACATTAAAATTTTTAAATGACTTTTATGATGATATTTTAAAACTTATTTTATAAAATAAAGTTTTCCTTGTTTTAAAGGCTTCAATTTTAATTATTGTTTCATTAAAGTAGAGGGAGTTTCGAAACTCACACACACACACACACAAACATGGGTAAAAATTTAAGGGGTGATAAAAAAACCCATCTGAACAAGAAATTTTCAACTCACAATGCACACCCGGAGAATAAGTGGTGAACTAAACTGCGCTGTAATGGAAAGCATAAAGCGCGAGTTTTCTTACACATCTTCATTCCTTCTGTGAGTTTCAGGAGGCAGGACGACATACAGTAATCAAGAAAAGACGAACATGCTTTTTATGCATGGTCTTGCGAATGGGAATGTTCTGAAAGCCGAAAGACTGTACACGCAGCTTTTCCAGAGACGTATAACTACTTACTGTGCGCCAATGCATTGTATGGTGAAAATTGCTTGTTTATATGTTTTCTATGACCCATTGAATGTTTGCCCATGAATTTCAAAATACCCTGTAGTGTTGGATTGGAGGTGTTCAAGGAAAATCTATTTACGTACATGTGCACTCGTTCCAAGTGTTGTATTGTTTGCGAGGAGACTATGTGTAAGCTTGAAATCAATTGCAAGTGTATCATCTGGTCATATGGTCTAGCGATCAGTTCTGGAACATTTTGAATGTGCAGTGTAGAACTTTTTATAGTCTGTGTGTGAGCGCGTCTGTGTTTTTAATTTTATAAAGAAAATCTAGGTACGTAAGAAAATATAACAATGTGAAATCTTCCCGCGATTTCCTTGTCGATTAAATAAAAAGTTGAAATTTTAAGAAATCAATATTTTTTAAAATTTTCTTCTTGGGGATTGATTTTTATTGATAATTATAAAAAGAGATTGAGTGTGAAAATTTCTGCAGTAAATTTTTATATTAATATAAATTCATCATAAGTCAACAATAGTAATGGTTGTAAGCCATATAAATATGCAAATAAGTAAATGTATACTAGTACTTCAATCTGGTATTTACGTAAACGCAAGAATAGCATCTCTTTCCGCATTCTAAAATTAAAATAAATTGTGTTAATATTTAAATTCTTAATGTTTAGAGAAATTCCATCATTTCATAATTATATTACGGGGGGGGCCCCCCATTAGAGAGAGAGAAAAAAATCCATCTGAGAGAGAATTTTTAAGCTGGGTATGTTCTTTTTCTTATCTTGGTTATCTTATTTGCTATGGAAATCCATTTTGAAATGTTCAGAAACTAAGAAATAGAAAATTGTTAATATCATTGAATGTCTCTTAAAAAGATCATTAAAAATAATGGCGGAATTTAATATTCTCATAGCAAGTATTCTTTATTAAAAAATTAATTTTTTTGCAACAGAAATAAAGAAATTCTGTGTAAAAGAGAAAGTATGCACAATTGGAATAAACAAAACATTTAAAATCTGTTCTTTTGATTTTATTTTAATTTGTCATTGTTTAGTTTGAATATTGCTGATAAATATGAAGGAACCACTTTCAAAATGAAAACTCTTTTCGATCCTTGAAACACGCCCTTTTAAGCAAATCCTTTCCATTTTTACTCGTAAATCTTTTATGAAAAAGTCGTCTCGTGGAATTCAAATATGCGTGAAAATATCGCATCTCAATCAAATTGAGAAGTAAAAAAGAAACCCGGCTTTATTCAAAAAGAAAAAAAGGCGTTCTCCGACGATTCTCAGACGGTAGAAAAGAAACTATTTAAGAAGAGACCCGAACTTCCGTAAATTTTAATCCCACGAAACTCCGTTCATGAAAGTGAAGAAAAAAATATGATTTCACATTTGAAATGGAGTTTTTCGTATCGTCTGCTCTTTTAACAAGCTAGCTGTGAAAATCCTTTTCATAAGCCCATTTTAGACTCGAGGGTAAATTCTTTTTTTTTTTTTTCATTCTTTTCAAAGTTTCGAAACGTTTGTTGGCAACGCAGCATCTCCAGTGAAACCACACAGTAGTGAAACATTTGAAATGGAAATCGTCGAGTAGATTCTTAAGTCCTGAAAAGCTTCTGGTCTTTTCTGCATTTCAATTTTTTTTTTAAATTTTAAATAGAATTTTATTGTTGATGTAATTTTCAGTTATTATTATTAATCATCTAGAATTCGATTAAAAGACATTTTGGAATAGATAGCATTTTCTATCTTTTTTGACCCACTTTTTCCGTATTTGAAGAACAAATTTTCCTAATATTTATAACAAAAGGTTTTCAGTCACAGAATTGAACATTGATGTAAGCTAGAGTTAAAAGCAATACAAAATCTATAAGCAATATTTTATTAAAAAAAGAAATGTATAATAATAATTTTAAGTAAGAATTTAATAAAATTGTGAAATACATAATTACATTTCTTTAGAAAAGAAATACAGCAAAGGAAATTGAAAACAATAATTATATTAACGTGTCAACTCATTTCGAGTTATTCGTTTCTTTGTTAAAAGAATTTCTACCATTTATTTCGTTGATGTATTTATAGTTCTGTTGATACCAATCAAATGGTTATTTCAACGAAACAATTCCTAGGATATTGTTTTAAATTTTCCTTAGAAGTAGCTAATGAACATTTCAGAATTGTTTCGTTTCACCTTCAAATGTTTCGTAATTGAATTTACTTACACATTTTTTTCCAAAGAACAGAAAAAAATGTTGAATTGAAATTCTAGTAAATGTGTCAAAAACTATTGTGATGGTATAAACTTTGTTGATCATTTTAGGAAATGAAAAAAAATTATTTCCTTTTTAGTCGCTTTGAGTGGCTATTTTATGAACATTTACATACTAATACTTCTACGTTTCCTGTTTTATGCCATTAACCTCTTTCAGAGAAAAATAATAGTGCTTTTTTTTCTTGCCTAAAATTGAATTTTATCATTATAAAGACAACACAAAAATTACTCTTAATCAAAAACAGAACATAAGTTCTATACCTAATTAAAATAGGTTTTTGTAGAAAATTATATAATACTTACATATTTTGAAAAACTATTTTAAAATAGATTAAAAGTGAAAAGTTGTTTTAAAATAATTAAATATATATATTTGTGAAAAATAATGATTTATGATGAGTTTTCTGAGGCTAAAAAAAAGCTAAATTTCATTAACTACTAATTTTCAAAATATGATTTTTTTTACCATTTAAGATGAATTAAGTATAAATAAAATAAAGAGTGTAAAGGCTGTTTTTTATTTATGCACGAATTCCACACTTATATACCTCAGATTTTATTTTCTATTTACAACATCTAATAAATCCTCAATGTTGAATGTTACTGTGAATATCATACCTTCAACCTGAAGACGGGTAAGGGTAAAGTAACTTTTGTAAAAGTAATATAATCTTTTGAAATATTTAATTATTCAGAAATGAATCTGATTTTTTTCTATTTGTTATGCATGTGTATACTAAATTTTAATTTATAAACAGAATTATACTCTGGTATATATATTTATCTTTTAAAGAGAAATATCGCGATACAAAATGTAAAAAAAAAATATGTGTTAAATGAGAGCCATTACTGCAGATTATATAAGATAAAATTTTATTACTGTAAACATTACAATTCTGATATAATTAAAAGAAAGAAACTCTTAGCAGTCTTCTAAAAGTAAGAAAATTTTTATTCCTCACATTAAAATGTTCGAATTTTTTTTTCAAATGAGATGGTTACATCGTCGAAGAGTTTTAGAGCTATACATATGAATGGTAAATACGTTTTGTAAACATTGAACAAAAATTTCAAATTTTCAGAAATTTGAGTCAAGAAAGATTTTTAGATTTAAGCCTACAAAATATGTGCACGCGGGTTCTGAAAACTAGAATGATAGCGATATATTAAAGCTATTTTGTGAGGACCTGAATACGATATTAGTAAGAGACATAGAGATGCAAATAAATAATCAATCAAAAATATTTATTAATTAAAAACATACTTACAAAAAAAAAATTTTCCTTTAAATACATGATAAGTATGTCATAAAAAAAGAAAAGTTTATAATGTTCCAAAATTTGTAAGAATTAACATTATTCGGTGAATTAAGCATAATCACTCAATAAACATTAGTTTCAAAAAATTCATCCAGTTTATTCACAGGTTGAATAAACTTATTAAAAATAATAATAATTGAAATTGGATTCGCTAATTGCATTTTGACAAGTGTGAAGGTTTATTTCGGTGAAGTTATCGAAAAAGTAATATTATTCAGAATGAATATCAATGAGTTAAAGTAAGTGTACATCCAAGCTCCAGGCTGCGCAAAACAATTACTGTAAAGAAAAGAATGCACCTTCTTCTTATTTTTAATATGTTTTTAAATTTTCACAAGCAAAACATTAAAAGTACAAGAATGTTAACAATGTTAAAAACAAAAAAGAATAACTACTGATAATTCTGCCACAAAATGCAATTACTAAATTAACTATTGAAATAAAAGCTAATGATAAGTTATTAAAGTGCACAATAATACTCGGTTTGGATATTAAAATAAAAGCAGATAATAAAGTAATAAATTAAATATATCTTAGTAGTGTCAACGGACTTTAAGCAAACTAAATGTAATAAAATTTTTAAAAAAGTCATATGCAAAATTTTTGCAAAGATCAGATTTAGCCGCTCAAGGAGCGCTTTTATTAAAATTATTAATAAATTACTCAATTAAATCTAAGAATTAAAGCAAACGATGAAATATCTAGAAATGGACAATAGTAAACTTTTACGATATTTAAATTAAACCAAACGATATTAAAATTAAAGGAAACGATAAATTATTAAATCGAAATATACTAAGCTAAAAGTAATTAAAATTAAATCAAGCGATAAATTATTAAAACGAATATATTTAAGCTAAATGTATTTAAATTAAAGCAAACGATAAATTATAAATTCAATATTGTATCAGCTACATGTAAATAAATGTAAAGCAAACGATAAATTATTAAATTAAATGAAAAAAGCTAAATGTAATTAAAATTGATGCACACGATAAAAAATTGAAAAGAGATCTAGTAGGCCAAAAGTGATTGAACTAAAACAATAGCCCTTTGAGTGGCTAATTATTAAAAAATAGCAATATACTCGTATTATAATATCAATCTTTTGAACTTATCACTACGTATTCTTTACTTTATTTCCAATAATTTTTGAAGATGTTATTTTCTCCAAGTAACAAAATGATCTCAAATGTCAAAAAATTACTAATACTCCAACATATATATATTTCATTCGCAACACTTCTTGAATAGTAATGCTAATTTATATAAGCTATGGTTTTTTCACAAGGCGCAGCTCTTAATTACAAGAGTTCAATCTAAAAATTCATTTTTCGTCCGGTGTTATTATTCTTCATGAATGCAATCAGTACATAAATCAGTGTATAAAATATTGTTACAAAATTTGTGGGTGTATGAGAGTGAAATCAGCCTAACACAGAAGATAACAACAAGTTACATTGTATCCACAACCTTGAGGATAACACACAATCAGCAGATCTAGGACAATAACAGCACAGACAAAAAACACAGGACTTGGACAAATTAGTGTCATAGATACAAGAGCAAAACTGCACTTTTAAGGACATTCATTGAAAAGCTGTAATTTTCAGTTCTCCAGCTTGATAGTTCTCACTACGAATATTCTACAGAGTAAATTCTCCAAAAATTCATCCGGCACGCTCTCCAGTTGATTTTCCGATAGATCTCCCCAACAAAGACTTCAAAGACAGACTCATTCCCTCTCAGGCAATCGATATGTTTATACCCCTTCCCTCCAAGTATGATGTCACACTGGAAATTTATGAAAACTTCTTAGCTTTCTTCCCTTGCAATATTTTGCCTAGGTTTCAGCACATTCGGGAATTTCCAATTTTTCACCAAATTTCTCGTTGACAAGAACAAGGGGAGACTGTTTAATCCTTGGTTAACTGCTGACATCTGTGTAAATATTTTTTTTCTTCAAAAGAGAACCTTTGCAAGGAAGCGTCATCTCGAAAATGTAACTATGTCACACATAGCAACTCGCTTGTGGTTAAGAAAAAATATGTAGCGCTTAATGTGTTGTATTTTTTGCGCATGTGCAGATATTTTTATCTAATGCAATATAATTCTATTCCTTCTATTCCGTGTAACATTGTATATGTAAATAAATCCTTTTTAAAAGCTGGTCAGGGTAAATAATCCGAATTTGCCTTACGATTTAATATATAGTCAAATGAACGTGTACATAAAGGAACTGTAACATCAAATTAATACGAACATGAGAAAAAGAACAATTTTCTACGCGTTCATTCTGTTATTTCTTGGTAGAAAAAATCAAAACTTATTATAATTTATGATGACAACAATTTCTTATCTAAACTAATTTATTAAAATGAAATTTTTATCTAAATTCATTCATTAAAATGAATTTTTTTACCTAAATTCATTTATTAAAATGAATTTCCAGACTTTTTTTTTGTTACACAAGCCCGTCAGAACGGATAAAATTATTACAAATTATTATTAGAATTTTAAATTTTCTATCAGTAGCGTATCATCTACTTCAGGGGTCGCCAAACTTTTTTGATCATCGCCCCCTATATAATTTTTCTAAATCTCCATAGACCCCCACAAAGGTATGGAGACAAAGGGCGAACCAACGACACGATGCGTAACTGCCGTATAAAAAAGAAAAAAACTAAAACCACAAACATAAGAAGAAAGAAAACGGAGTACTGAAGATTCCCTTCGCGCTTAATGCATAGAAAGCCAACGACAGTGTCGTCGCTCGCCAAGTCTGCGCCAAAGGCTCCTAATTGGTTGATGGGTTCGCCAGCAAGAGACACGGATAAGCCTCAATCGCTCTTCTGGCAACATACAATGAGTCATGCAAATTACAAACTGGTCACAAGGTCAAGTTGTGACGTCACGGTATACATACGAAAACACATAAGGAAAAAAGGGGCAGATTGTTTTCTGATTTATTATTTTATTTTCTATAAAGAATATAATATTAAGTCAATTATAAAAATATTTTAAATTTTTAGGTACGCAGTTAGATATGTGTGATTTGCGTATTAAGAACTGTTTTTCCTTCGAGTCCCAATAGACCCCCATTCGACCCCTTGAGTCAGATAGACCCCCTACTGTTGTTAAATAGACCTCTAGGGGTCTATATAGACCACTTTGGCGACCCCTGATCTAATTACTATACACATATGCATAGATAAAAATGAAAAGATATAATTGTTTTAAAACGGAATAATACCAAAAGAGTAAACAGAAACATGCAGATTTTGTTTCAAAATTCATTCTCAAAAAAACACCTAAGTTAGAAATTTACCATTAAATTATCGAAGGAAATATATACATATATGCATAACGATATTTTACGACTATATAACGATATATAATGATTTAGGTACAGTTCTTGAGTTTCTTCTTGTAAAACCAAACAAATGATAGCAGAAAATAAAACTTAGCGGAGCACGTCATTAAAATTTTCTTCTTTTGTCGTTCGTTACAATACACGACTTTTTCTATACTTCATTTGCGGCAGCGAAGTGGAAACTCGTTTTGAATGTATCACGGAATAGAAATTCTTAGAACTCAGGGGAAAAAAAGGAAAAAAGACATTAAGAACGGAAAGAAATCGCAGTAGTCATTTAGTACAACTGCAGGGAAATTTTCCGTTTAGAATATTTTAATTTTTAAGAAAGTAAAATGAAAGAAACACAAAATGTTTTTTTCTCCTTTTCCGACATTGGAATAAAAGAACATTTAGTAAAATTCATGATTCAACATTTTAAAAGGAAATGACACTTCTTTTAGAAACATTTACATGTGTATATTGAATGGAAGGATTGTTACATACATTTTAAAATGTGAGCCCTAAATTGTATATGGAAAGGAAATGTTCCAAAAAACGTGTAGATATTTCAAATTGTGAATATTTTTGAAATTTTCAAATTTTAAATAAGTTTTATTTATAAGACAAGCCAATTAAAAAAAAGAAATAGCCATTAATACGTAAGTGCGTTTTTCAAAAATTATATGGTATTGTATAGAATACCATATAATTAATACTAGCAATAAGAAATTCAATATATTGCTTTAACAAGAACAGTAATAAGTAACTTTTATTTTTAAGTTATTTGTTAAAAATTTAATTTTGGTGAAACAAAAATTAATCTTAATTTCAAACTATATATTGCAATTTCAATTGTTGAAATTAGTAATAAAAAAAATAAATTTTTACTAAAATTTCCTTCCATTTTAAAGTACGCATAACCAGGTCAATCTAAGTATGAGTATACCAAGCTTGTCGAAACACTTTTGAAATAATAAATTAGATTTTTTTTGTAAGAAAACGATGAAAGCTTACTAAAAACTTAGAAGGAAAGTTTGAGGATGCTTGCTTAAAAAGTAGCTTGTATTTAATTCTGTTTACAGAATTTTCCTATCTCTCTTTTACGGAATATATATTTGTAATATTTAACGAGGGATTAAATCAAACATGTTTGCTACCAGTTTTCAAGTTCTGCTCTAATCATAATAAATTTTCTTACTTATTTTTAATATGGTCTTTTAAAATTATAATATTTTTTTTTGTTAATTTTGTTTCTTTATACGCATAATTTTACTCATCTGTTAGGATTTTTAGGGGTAATGCTGCGTTGTTTACTTTTTAAAGGATTAAATAACGCTGTTGTTTGATGTCGATTGTTTTTAATTGTATCTTTAGTTTAAAAACTGGTTTCATACAATGTAATTGCTTAATGGAGAGAGTTTGGCCATTAATTCTGGAATAACGCAGCTTAGACCAGTCTACAGCCTGTTACAACATTGTATATAATAAACTCCACTCTGTTGCTATTCTTCATTTTTCGAATATCTTCATTTCTTCAATAGATATTTTGAAAAGACGTCCTTTTAATTTTTCGATTAATTTACTTACTTTTGAGAATTTATTTATACTTTTTGACTTTTATAGTTAAAGTTGCATTCTGTTTTTATACAATTTTTCTTTGTTCGAAGTGATTTATTTGCATATTTATGTGGATTGGTGCATATATTCTTCACTCAATATAGTATAATAATGATTTCTTCTTGCATATTATTTATTATTTTGAAATTTTTGACACTTAACTTCTAAACTTGTTTAGATAATACACACACACACACACACACACACACACACACACACACACACACACACACGCACATATATATATATATATATGTATATGTATATGTGTGGGATTTTCCTCAATGATTGATGTGATTAGTTTTTGTTTTTCAATCTACTGTAAAACCAGTTCCTCCGATACTCAACAGATGTCGCCACGAATCAGAGTCATGTGATAAGCTCATGTAGCGCCACCTATCCCAGAACAAAACTAAGTGACACTTCGTTTTCGCTCTCTCTCTCCTCTCTTCTCTTCTCCTTCGCTACCCGCGTCGGAAGTAAACTTCAAACGCCCGAGCGCGTTACAGCGGCCATCGATAATATGGGTTAAATGAGGCAGCCATCTATCTTTATCTGACGAACTGGTCAACTTACTTTTCATAGCATAGTGTAAATACTTTTCATTCTTCATCATCTCTCCTAATAAACAAGTAAAGCTACTGCAAGCTTCATCCTTGAATATCATCAACAACATTACATGGAATCCGAAATTACCCCCCTAGACAACCAGCCCATTGCGTAAGAGCAAACCATCGTAGATTCGGGATGAACAATCTCCATCACCCCAATTTCTACAAAATTTATGGGCGCTCGCCCGGGATTTCTACATATATATATATATATATATATATATATATATATATATATGTAATTACTGTCAAACACCTATACTGAGTTTTTCCTCTTTTAATTCGACTATCAATAGTCTTTATAAGTAGTAGAGCTATTTTACAAATAAATTTCACAAATTAATGCGATTCCCAAAGCAATGTTTTTCCAAAGTATCTGAATTTAAAACAGAGCTGGGATCTAGTGAGTACTCTAAAGTGCTCTAGAGAAGGATAAAATATAATTTACATCACTATAGGTGGAAAGGGTGAATTAACAGCTTTAAGGGATAGCTGAAGTCAGTTTTAACTGCAGATTTGAAGGAACTTGACAGTGGGGATCTTACAAAGTATAAACTAGAATAGAGGTCGGGTGGCAGATAAATTTTTCTTTCTTCAAATGTGAGCTAATAATTAGTTATATACAACGTAGCATTATGGGGAATTCCCATTAAAAGGGGATCCACCTTCGTAGACGGCACCGTAATTCAGAAGAAATTATTTTGCGCTGCGTATGACACGATCCATGAACAATGATATACATTACAGTAGTGCAGGGAGATATTAAAATATTTTAAAGAGTCTAAGTTATTTTAAAATTTTTAATATGTAAACAGATGAAATGATAAACCGACCTGGATGACAGGCACCATATCTTCAATCTTTTCTAACCGGGACGCTGGTAAATCTAATTCAAAAGATAAACATATAATTAAAAAAAAATACTTGTTTTTCAACAAATATGCTTGTATTCCTTCTAATTACTTACGAAAAACGTTTAGATATTTTGTTGAAATTTTTAATATTTTTTGTCAAGGTCGCTCAATAGAGGATGCGCATAAAACCATCAGGGTGGGGTGTAAGGATTTTGATTAAGGTCGCACTGTGAAGCAACGCGAGGGGTGTTGGCAAAAAAACCCGAAATTTTAAGCCTCGGTCATTTGAAGCGGGCATCATCTGAGTTGGCACCTCCGTATCCAGACTTCCACAACTTGCCAATGGAAGCCTTGGGATCTCGACCAGATTTCAAACGCATCAGTTCCGCTTCAAGATGGGTCTTTAGTGGTGTCAGAGCTCGAACCCTTGACTCGAAGCAAACAGTTTATGGAATCTGGATTTAAATAATAAACTAAATCATATAAAACTCATAATTCCTCATTGGAATTCCTTTTCATACAGAAGAAAAGATGTAAATTAGAACGCCTTAATAGTGAGTACATGAAATTGGCATATAGACATCTTTATTCAGGGAGAAGCTCTTAAATATGTAATCACACTGTTTCTACTCTGACAATATGACGTGTCTTGGGTGAATGCTCCTTCTTTGAATTGACTCGTTTAGATCATTTTAAATATTATAACTATCATTAAATGATTTGGTTTGGGAGCATTCCCAACTCAAATATTTTTAGTTTCTTTCTTTACATTGGTTTTACTCCATACATACAGTTTATTTAATCTGTATTTTACTCACTACCTCGAGGTTGGACTATAAATTTTTATCTGCTAAAAGGTTAATATCTTCACCTAGAGTGTTGCACAAATGTACCGTGAGGAATCAGTGCTCTAAATTCATAATACCAACCAATGCTTCTTTGGAGTTTTTATATGTAAGACACTGAATTAAATTCTGGCATAAACGTAGTTTCTTATGCTAAACACTGAAGTGAAATGAGTGTTCCAGACTGATTTTCAAAGATATTTATAAATAAAGTAGGAATAGGGAAAGTTTAAAATTAATATTTATGCAATGAGCGGAAGACACTGCTGCATTTCTAATAATATCATTTATGCAACTTAGGATACATCAATTCTAGGTTTAGTAAATAATTCTTTAAGCACAGCAATTAATTTATGTACCTTTAGTGCTTATCTTTCAATTCTAGCAGCTTAGCTATTATTCTGTTTATCTGACTTTGAAGAAAGCATTTCTTATATATTTATCACTCTAGTAGGTTTCTTAAAAATAGATTTTTTCAAATGGAAATAATAGGATAGTTTTAGTTTTCTTGTATGAGTGACTGTAGTCTCTTGAACTCTAGACTGAACTACAGTAAGTAACAAACTACGCCTTGCATCATAACTCAACTGATTAAGATTTACTACAATATACTCTTGTGTCTTCGAAATATGGATGAAATCCCCATCATAAGTTCTCAAAGGACTCTTTAACAAACCTTGATCAATATCCGTGTCTTAATATCGTTGATGTATCATGGGTGTCATGTAGCAAAGTTCCCGTACATTATGTAATCCAATCCAGTCATTGGGTCAATTCTATGCATCAAACAGATGAGAACTCCTCTATTCTTATTTCCTTTATTACAACTCACTGACAAATCCAGTCACATCCAGAGAAAAAAAAACCAATAGAATCAAATGGATGTGTGACGTGTATGGTCATTGAGCAGTTGGCAACATCAACCATTCTCTCTCCTTCTCTGTTAGATTTAATAATTTTCTAATGGGCGTTTAATTGTTATTTATGCCAATACAAAATATAAAAGGCATGTAAGGAGGTGTTATTAAATGTTTTATCCTTATTAAAACAAGTTTAATTTCAATTTAAAAAAATGTTGCCAATTTTTAGATGTTCATTTACTATTTTGACATTTTTTTTTCTAATACTAATACTAGAACTGGAACAGCAAGTTTCAACCGGAGATACACGAAAATTCTGTAATATTCAACATGAAATTATTTTATAAAAACATTGAAAAGTATACTTTACAAGTACGCCTAAAATTTAAAACTTTTAATTATTTATAATAATGAATGATTATTTTATTAAAAATATCGAAAAATATTTCTTGTATAGGAAAATGTTACGAAAATCAATAAAATAATTTTTTTCTGTCATATCTGAGTGGATAGCTAACCTTTCTGTAATAAATTATATTGAAAATAAAATTCAATAATACCTGTAATGTTTGAAAGAAAGTTTAAGAGAATTAGTTTCACACAGAATAAAAGAAAATCATGATAAAAATAAAATTATATATGATCATCCTTTCAATGAGAAACAGGTGGATTTGCTGCGTAGGAAGAGATTCGCTATCTTAGTTCTAAGAAATTGAATTTTCTTTTTTCTTCCCCTGTTGAAATAGATAAAGAATGTCCTTATGTCATTTAGGATATTTTTAATCCAAATTCATTGATAAAGAAAATGGTATATATATTTTTAAATTTTAACTGTTCCCATTCTTTTGAAATTAAATCAGGAATAAACAATATTAAAAAAGAATCAACACTTACAATTGTGAATCTTACCCTTTTAGGAATCGACGTGGAGGGTTGATTGATACGAGATGTTTTTGGTATTATTCAAAGTGAAAATCTAAATATGAGTTTATTAACAATGTTATTAACACTTTGTTTTACACTGTTGTGATTTGTTTTCTGCATTGTCTCGCTTAGAGAGGATGCATAAGACAAAACACATTGATCATATCTCTTTTGTACAAACATGTTGACTAATTCGTTATATGAACAAATGTCTTCTAAAAGAAACGATGTAATTTATCACTGATGACAAACTAAACAGACCCTTGGCCCAAATAATTTGTAATGTGAAACATTATCTTTTTTTTTCTCCTTGGAACATACTTATGTGTCATTGATTTCATACTTTTGTGTAATACGAAGTTTATGGCAGATTTAATTTTCAGAATCTCGAAAATCGCTAATCTCTTACGAGTACATGCATTTGTATGACACAAGTCACATTGTGTTGAGTAAGCAAATAAAAAATAGTATTTTCAAGAGTGAAGGGAAAATTCAAATCCAACTTAAGTATGAAAGTAAATTATGCTTGATTGTGGGTTTATTGTTGCAGATTTTTTTATAGTATCAACAAAGAGGCTCTTCCTTTGTTAAAACAGCCTGAAATTTTTTATATAATATTCCTATATGTGGTAGAAGTTAACCGAATTTTATATAATTGTTCTACGTTACAGGTAACAGGTCCTATAATAATTATAAATAAACGTCCCATAATTGTCTGAGGGTGTATTTTTGCAGTTTTATGGTATCATTAAAGAGGTCCTTCCTTTGCTGAAATAGCCTGAAATTCCCTGCGTAAAATCCCTATATATCCCAATATGTTGCAGAAGTTGTGCAGTTGCAGTCACATAATGTTTCTACGTTACTGGTTTCAGATTCGACATAATTATTATATAATTTTATGTCTCAATAAGTTCTTAAGAACACTACTATAATTTTTTAGATTATTAGAAACATTGAATCGAGAAATACTTTCATAAAATACTTTTATAATTACATTTGATATAAATATATAAATACTTTGAGAAGATTCTACAGATATTGAAATGCAAAAACTTAGATTATAATAGAAAATGGACGTTTAACAATGTACTAAATAAACTGGATCTTGTCATACATTATTTACCGATATTGTTAGAAGGTTATGAATATGTAACAGTTAATCAACTTCTTTAACTGAACTTCCAATAACTTTCCCTATATTTATTAGAGAATGTTTCTATTGATTTATTCACATGAAGTTTTGTCACCTGACGTTCTTTACACTTTAATTGCATTTTCTCTGCAGAAATGATGAACATAGGTCATGGAAAAGAGAAACATTTACCCGCTGAATCGAAGAAAATTAATCTGACATATAATTAAGTCCAGAATAAATAACTGCGAAAGAACGGAAAGTACAAAAGAATTTTCGATTTTTGGTTAGAAGCTTTCAGAAGACGTGATTCTCATCCATAAATTTCTCCCTTCAAAATAACTGAAGTGAAGATCTTTCTGAGTGCAATTCTTTAAAGAAATGGTACATGATTCCAAAAGAACACACTGTGAAAAAAGAAGAAACGAAAAAAAAAAAGGAAAAAAAAAAAAATCCTCCTGAGAATCTTGTAATCGGATTGCCTTGAATATGAAATAACCTGGATAGCAATTGGTAGTGTTCTGGCCAAACCCTACCTTTTGAGAATCTTTAGTCTTTTGTTTGTCTCAACAAGAGAAGGTGAAATGTTACAGTTTTTAGAAGTTAAAAAAAAAGACATAGACAAAACAAATCGAAAATTTTAACCTAAGAGGAAATGAACATATATACAACATATATTTAAAATACAGATTACTAATGTAGACATAGTAAATAATTGTTCACATTCGGTGTAATTTGTATATTCACTCAACTTTGTCCACAAACTTTACACTTTACTTGATATTAAACTTTACTCTTCTGGAGATTTGAAAGAATAACGAAATACTTATATATATATATATATATATATATATATATATATATATATATATATAACGATATAACTTTAATTCGAGTTAAGTTTCTCATGATAAAAATTTAATTTCCTAATTTTTCCCATTCTCTCATTTAAAAGTTAGGCATTCATTCTTATTTCCTGATGCCATCCCTTTTTAACTTAATTTGTGCAATCCCACACTCTTAAAACCTGTAAATTCATTTGTTACCAAGGCTTCAGATCTGTAGGGATGATCCCTACTTTACTTTAGGTCTTTACTTAAAATCCTTCGAAATCCCTGTATTCATCATACGTGTTCTATTACGTCAATTGAGAAAAATCCCTCTCATGCTCTTACACTCACTCTCGAAATTCACACGATAGAGGTCGAGTGGCACTAGCGTTGAGTACATACCTTATAGGTGGTAGACGAAATCAAAAATAGCTAAGGGCATTAGTGATCATAGTGAAGTCAAGAAATATAGTAAATCTCAACTGGGAAGACTTTGGTAAAACACTTAATTCTGTATTAATTGAACGGGGGAATCTGTCTAGGGTGTTATCTTGGAGAGCAGGAACCCTTAAACATTATAGTGCAAGTCCATTGAATAAATATTTATATGAGATCTACTTAGTGTCATTTCTAGTAGGTTATTGACTTCCTAATGTTAGTTATATTTGATTGAGTTATGACAGAAGAGACGAATGGAAATACGTATTCACTACAACTGTTTCTTAAAACTTTTTTGTGAAGATAAATAAAAGATGACAATTAATTCTTATCGACAAAAATAAAACGATACTTGAAATTTAGAAGCGTAAGAAATTATCCTGAAAATTATTTAATGATGACTAAATTATTTTTTTAAAAAAAAAAATGAAGAAAGAACTGGAAATTGTGAATATCAATTAATCAACTTTACTTTAAATTCGAGTTTGTGAAGAATGTATTTAAAGCTGAGGTTCGTTATCAGGAGAAAAAAAATTGAGACAGATTCAACTAGATAGAACCACAAATAAAAACTGTTTCGTATATTTTGTGGCTGTTTCTTACGTCATTTTTTGATGTCATTTTGACTGCGGAGCTGTAAGATTTGAAGAAAAGGAGCAAACGATCTTTTCTCCACTCACTTAAGTTTTAAATTTGTAAATATTAAGTTTGAAATAAATGAATAGTTCTTTGTCTCTCAAAAAAAAAAAAAAAAAAAAAAAAAAGGAAATGTTACGAAAAAATCGTTTGCTTAAATGATTATGGGAGAGATTTGCTCCTGCGCGATTGGCAAAAAAAAAAAAAACATTTTTATGATGTTCTATAAATTATTCAATCGGTCTACTGTTGTAATGATTAAAGATGTTTCTGTTTGCATTAAAATAAGTAATATTTAAAAATTTCCAACATTAAAGTAAGTATTATTTAAAATCTCTGACATCTAAAGTTTCTTTTATGTGGAGTGTAGCCCGTTTTCGGTGTGGCTAATTAATTTAATGGAACAGTTTTGTGCAGCTAAAGTGAAATGTTTAAAGTAACAGCTCTCCGGAACGACAAAAAGTTGCTTGAATCTTGCACACCTTCTGAAAGGAAATTATGGGAAATTGACAGTTTTATCACTCCCCCCTTCAACATACGTAATCAAGAGAAATGAATAGAGATATTTTAAGATCTTTTTATCTGATAAAAAAAATAAATGTCCAATGAAATGTTGATTAATATATTAACTAAGAGACTTAAATGTTTTACGATATACTTTTCCAATATTTGTGTAATGATCTTTCAATAAATTAGGATAAATTTTTAGGCTAAAATAAATCGTTACGTGAATCATAAGAGATATTGACAGAGATAATTTCATATCATCAAACACACACAATTCCTTTAAACGTAACTGAAATTGCTTTGTTAATTTAGGAATTTCTAATTCTAATATATAAATTCGAACAGAAATTAACTTTAATTTGAAACAAAAAAAAAATTCGAAAGGAAATTCAAAATATACAAATGAGTAAACAGTTTTAGAAATGAATAAATCAACACAGAAACGAAATTGAAAAAAGAACAAATTCAAAAATAGGTTCAATTATTTCTAAACAAGTGTTCGTATGTAAAATAATTCTGTTGTTTTAGATCATGTAAATTTTATTAATTTTATTATTATTCGTAAAAAGAAGTACGAGTTCAAATCACCTATTTCTTCAAAAAGATATTAAAAAACGTTTGATAAAATAAAAATGGAGATATTTAGTCTTCCAAAGCCAATTATTTCTTTTAAAAAATGCGCGAAAAAAATATTTTTAATATCGATTCGAAAAATTCAAATTATATCATATGATGACAGTGAACGTGATGAGATATGAAAGATGATTTATGAGAATATATTCGAAAACAAGGATTGATTGAACGAATTTTAAAAGTCGTTTATCATTCTCAGAAATGGTTTTTGCTCTAAATTTTTAGGAAATATTTAAAAATATTTACTCACTATATGACTGATATTTTATACATTTTACTCCTTAACTCCCTTCAAGAAAGTGACTCAAAATTGGTATATTCATAAATTGTTCATCGTACAATTTTTTTGGCAGTTTAGAATAGTTTTTATTGAATTGTTGATATAACAAACAAGAGATTGATTATAAACAACAATAATGAACATTCGGAAGACACATAAGAAATTAAAAATGTTGTGACTTCAGGCTGATTTTCCCTTCAACTAACATCTTGGGTTTCTTTATGATATTGTTTGTATTCAAGATTCCTTTCGATAAATGAAACGAGATCCAAGAAAATTAGATTGAAATTATGAAGTGCAATAAATAGATTGGATAAACTGTATTTATATGCAGCGGTGAAAAGAATAATCGAGAGCTAGAAGGTCAGAATTTCCTTACTTTTTCATACAATTAATGAGAATGATTGTTGTTAACGTCTGTATTTGCGATCACCACGCCCTTTATAATATAAGTACACTTTACTGTGTTTCAAGTCCTGATGTTATCGTTGTGAACAGCGGTTTTTTCTGCCACTTTTATAAGTGAAATGGAAAATGTAAATCTGTGACGCTACCTGTTTCCTGTCTAGTCGGTCATCTTAAATATTATTCTAAAAATAATATTTAAATTTAATATTTAAAGGTGTGATAAGTGTAATACAAGAAGATATAGCAAAGAGTACTCGTACACTCAATTCTAGTCAGTCTACTTATTTAAAACCGAGTGAGATGGTAAGAGATGAATTCGATGTGTACCTTAAAGGTTTGTTCAAATGCGCATAGGGTGTGCAATTACAGAGAAAGCAAGATTAATTATTGAACTTAAATATTTAGGAAACTGAATAATTAATTGATTAGCCCTGCTTGTTGGATTTCCTCTCTTCAGTAGACTATTTGTTATTCTTTTTAATTTAGATTAGTAGTTTCAAAATATGATAACAACTAGTGAGCGTTACAATATTGATGGAATAGTTTTAATGAATGAAAATAATAGACTTACGATTGGGTTATCAATATAAAAACCTTTCTAATTAAAAGTAGAAAGAAATGTTGGACAATTTCACATTATAATAACAACACCATTAAGAGATTTCTAAAATGCTAAAATATTTTTTTTTGGTGTAGTAATTTCGAAATATTTTATGCCTATGCATGCAGTTATAATATAGGATACATAATAAATGCTTGTAAAAACTATTGAAAATCTGATCAAATGAAATTCACAAGTCACATTTAATTTATTGAAAAAAATTAGAAGTTAATAAAATTACTCATCAAGAAAAGGTTTCTGAAATCAGAAAAATAATTATGAAGAAAATGTTAATTTTTTTAAATTTAAAAAGCTTTTTTTTTTAAAGTTTATTTATATGTACTAAATTGTATACATACGCCTTCTAAAATTAGATAAACCACCGAGGTAATATAAAGTTTGATAAAAAAAAATTAACAAGTATATAGAATTATAATATTAACAGCATTTTCAATTAAGGTAGTAATGCATTTTCTTTGTATAAATGACACGTAAGGCTCCAGTCTACCCGCCATTTTGATTTCGTGGACGTAATGTTAATCCTATGGAATTTCGACTTCAATTCTCACATCTTTACTATTTAATTTATTTGACTGCAATAAAGTGCATCCGAAAGAGCAAAAAACGATGAATGCTTCTGTGGAATTATTTTTTTCCTCCGATTTTTATAATTATTTTTAACTCTATTTTAACGATTTGTTTGCGAGTTTTCCGGTCTTTAAAAATTATTTTTAAATATTTCTAAGACTTGGAGGAAAAATGTAATTCTACAAAAGCACTCATCATTATTTTCTCTTTCGGTTGCACTTTATTGCAGTCAAATAGATTAATTAGTAAAGATGAGAGAATTAATGTTCGAATTCCATAGGATTAACATTACGTCCACGAAATCAAAATGGCGGGTAGACTGGAGCCTTAAAAGACTTAGGAAATTGAAAATAAAGTTGTTGTAGCGAAATAAAAGTATTTCACTGCATAATGCAGTCTAGTGCAATCGGATATCGGTAAAACGTGATTCATAAACACACGAGTCTGTTTTTCACGTAGTTTTACTGTGTGTCGTTCGTTAAATAATCACTCATGAGAATCTTTCCTAAGCATTGTGAAGTCATAATTCTTACTATTCTTCATGTAATTCCGATTCATCTTTCGTTCGACTAACTTCAAGAGTTAAGAGTAGATGTTCATATCTTTATTTTCTTTTAATTTCATGTGTATGAATCTAAACTGCTGTTTGTAGAAAATGCAACACCATGAAGGAATCATCAGAATCAAATGAAATTCGCAGCAAATGTCAATTATAGGATATTATGCAAATTAATAAAGTTTCAGAGCCATCGCGCGTGCGCGGCGCGCGCAGCGCCCTCTGAATTGATGCTGAAAGCGTATAAATAAAGTGCTGTAGCGGGACGTTGAAAAAAGTCTATGATTATTTGTTAGTGGCAAACGTTTAGTGAGACCTGAGTATGCCTCCACGACGGAAGAATAAGAAATTCAAGCAACTTACGGAGTTTGAACGAGGGAGGATAATCGGCCTTCGAGAAGGAGGATTTTCCTATCGCGCAATAGCAGCTCGTATGCAGCGGAACAGTTCCACAGTGATGCGAGTTTGGAAGCAGTGGACCGACGAGCACCGAACAACTCGAAAAACAGGCACTGGACGACAGAAGGTGACGTCAGAGCGCGATGATCGACACCTGCTCCGCATGGCGGTGAATGATCGCACAGCTTCCTCCAGGCAGCTGGCAGCACGTTGGTCTACTGCTACAGGTGTACAATTGTCGGCTTCGTCAATTCGTCGTCGTCTGCTGCGCCGTGGATTGCGTGCAAGGGTGCCTTTATACAGGATTCCCCTCACGGCGAATCATCGACGGCTGCGTCGGCAGTGGGCTCTTGAGCACAGAGACAGGCGAGCTGTTTGGCACCAAGTTGTCTTTTCAGATGAATCACGCTTCAATTTGTGGACCCATGATGGCCGTGTTCGTGTTAGACGTTATGCCGGTCAACGCTGCCTTCCTGAGTGTATTATTGAACGACATAGTGGTCGAACACCCGGAGTTATGGTCTGGGGTGCGATTTCGTATCATGGACGATCCAATTTGATACGAATTGAGGGTAATCTCAATAGCAACAGGTACGTCCGTGAAGTGCTACAGCCCGAAGTCGTTCCTTTCCTTCAAGGCATCCCTGGAGCTATCTTTCAGCAGGATAATGCACGCCCACATGTTGCGCGGACTGTTCGAGACTTCTGTTCAGCACAACGCATGCAACTTCTTCCTTGGCCTGCTTATTCACCGGATATGTCGCCTATTGAGCACGTGTGGGATATGGTTGGTCGGCGTCTCGCTCGTGATCCGCGTCCTGCAGTTTCCAAAGACGAACTTTGGTTGCGCATACAAGCGATATGGAATTCTCTTCCTCAAGCAGATATTCAACATCTGTTTGACTCCATGCCACGTCGTATAGCAGCACTTATTGCAGCGCATGGTGGCTGCACCAAATACTGATTTCGGACGCTTAATTTGTTTCTTTTGTTTTGAAAATTTCATCATTTATTTGTATCAGTACAAGTCGTTTCTGCATTAAATTTCATTTGATTCTGATGATTCTTTCATGGTGTTGCATTTTCTACAAACAGCAGTATACATTTCTCAAAAGTGAAATGTTCCATTTTGAATTATAATATTTTTAGTAAGAAATTGTTTCCTAGATCTCACTGTTAGAGATATTAGTTTACTGTCAATAATTTTGTGTTGGTCAAATATTAAAAAGTTATGAAGATTTAATTCTTGTATAAGTGAATTCCGTAATCATTACAAATAATATAGTGATATTGTAATAATGAATAAGAGGTTTACACGACCAAGGAACAACACAATATTATCGAACGTATGCTAAAAAGAATAAGAAAATCCAAAATTTTCAGAGATCTTCATCTACTTCAGCCTCCATTAAGTGAACGGTTAAGAAATAAAGATATTCTCCGTCAATTTGTTGATGAAGTTGATAATGATAAAGATATGACCAGGAAAATAGCTATCAGAAAGTTCTAACCTTGAAATATGCCAGTTTGATACATGTCTGATACATATATACTCGTATATATGTGTGTGTGTGTGTTTGAATGTGTGTCTGCACGTGTCTTGGCATATGTCTTTTTAGTTTTCGCTTCAATTGTATTCAAAATATGACTCGTAGCTCATTTTAACTTGGTCTTGGTGTAACCATACAGCCTGACAACCACATGTTCACAGGGCCAGATTACTGTAATTTGGATTTTCGTATGGAGGATAAGTACCTTTGTGTCTATAAATGTTTAACTAAATTTTTAAGAAACGCATGATAACATTTCTGAAAAATTTATACAATGTCTAGGATAGAGTGTGGGTAATTTCTCTTATGCAAACTGGCTTTCCAAATGTATCTAAACTGGAGCATTTTAATCGGTGATTTAGAACAGGAAGAGGGGAAAAAATTAAAAATTGGTAAGGAATATAGAAACAGTTTTTGTAAAGAAATGTGTGAATCCAATTGTTATACGCACACCACCGATCATCGCTAAGCATTATATAATTTCTTACAATACCTGGGACTCCATTAGCTTCCTCCTTTCACTTCGTGTTGGAAGACCCACAGCTAACTAAGACTCTTTGACTATGTTAATCCCCTGGAATGTCCTCAATTGTACTGAAAAGCATTCCCTTCAATACTTTTTCTAGGAACCTTTCTCTTCATCCGGGTAAACTTCTGCTTTCACTTTAAAAATCTAGCGAGCCAAATTTGAAACTTTACTTCCTATGACATTTCTTTTAAGGTTTTTCTTAATTTACTTTGTCTATTTTATACTATTCTCCTCTCAACTATCTCAGTGGGGCAAATTCGCAGTGGAGTACTACCAATAACCGTCCATCTGAGGCAAGCAGTTTCTAATGATACTCATGTCAATAGTTAAGCTTTAATTTAAATAAACAAAATATTTTGTCCACATGAGAATAGCTATTTGTCGTCTTCTTTTTAATGTTTATTTACTTTAATGTACGCTTACCGGAATGATATCTCGTAGTTTACTTCAAGCACTATACGATTGCCACATGTAATGTTAAATCTAATTTAGCAGAAGTGAAAGATATACTAACGTTAATCGCTCTTTGAAGTTAAGACTGAAAGAGTGTTACCATATTATACTTGAGGTAGAAACGTAAGAAATAGCTGTAGAAGAATGCCTAAATCTTTATTTTGTCTTTATGAGTGTTTCTCTACAGTAATGATTATATTAATTGCTTAAAAAAAGCATCTACCAACAATAAAACATACATGAAAACTTAGATGAGGTTTATGATGCTAAATATCAAAGAAGAGACGTATTTCTCACCTATGAGTAGTTGCAACTCATATTCGACGGAGATGGTCTGCAATAGTCCAAGATACTTGTACCCTTTAAATATCTCTATTAGAAGTAATTAGGTTTCGATATATATCAGTGATGCAGAGCGTGGGATCAGGTTAAACGGTATCCTTCGCATCATGGATCCTTCTAAATGGTGTCACCGCACGGTCGCTCAAATTTTATTTGTGGAAAATGTTAGTGCTAGTGAAATCTATCGTCGAATGCAAAATGTGTATGGTATGGAGTGTATGAGTTGCCAATCGGTATTCTAATGGTGTAAGGATTTTTGTAGTGGAAGATGCAGTACTGACAACCGGTCACGACTAGATCAAGCGAATGTGCTTTTCACCAAGGAGATGTGGATCATTTCGGGAGAATTAATCAGCAAATTACCACTAGAGAAGTAGCGGAGGAAATTCCTATGAGCAAATGAAGTGTTCACACAACACTGCGAGAAAGGTAGTAATACCGAAAGGTTTACTCGCAATGGTTACCGAAACATTTGACAGAGGAGCATAAGATTCATTTCATGTCTGTTTCCATGCAACACCTTATGCTGTACCACGAAATGGGGAACCAATTCCTTTTAAGGATCATTGACGTTGATGAAACATGGTCCCATCTATTTGATCCAGCCACCAAAAGCATGGAATGGTGATACCCTTCATCCTCACGGCGGAAGAAGGCTCCTTCGTCATCTAGAGCTGGTAACGACATGTTAACGTTCTTCTTCTACGTCGATGGCCCACTACTGTTGGAATGGCAAACTGTGTGCACGACTGTCAATGCTGCCACATACTGTGCCACACTGCATGAACTCAGAAAGAATATTAAGAACTACCGAAGTGGCATGCTGTCACACGGGGTTATCATCTTGTATGATAATGCTTGTCCTCGTATGGCTGTGACTTGCTAAATATTGTTACAGCAATTCCGATGGGAGGTTTTCGAACATCCCCTTACAGCCCAGACATCTCGCCGTGTGACTACCACATCTTCGGTTCACTCAAGAAAGCTCTGAAGGGACGTCGATTTACCTACGACAATGAAGTTCAATCTGCTGTTGAAAATTGGTTCCACAGCCAACCCCGAAGCTTATTTCGGTCAGGGTATCCACCATCTCTGGGACACTTGTTCCAACTTACAAGGTGACTTTGTCTAGCCTATCTCTTATGTCTGTATTACTTCTTTCCATTGAATATAATTATATTAATACCATTAAACTACTTATCAAACCGACTGTAGTGCTACTTTTATTTGGGCAACCCTAATACTATTAACTTTGTAAGGACTATGCATTGTTAATGCCCAGATTAAAATCCACTTAATTTTATTTAATTTAGCTTAAAAATAGGAAATGCAGTTCTTTTTTTAACAAATATTCATTCAAACTTTCAAACGATATTTTACATTAATCAGAAAATCTCATTAAACTTTACCATTACTGGGTGGCTATGGAAGCCGAATATTCAGGGTCGTGAATTTTTTTCCTGGTGTTCTTGGGTTCGATTCCTGCCGCCCCTAAAGATCCGTCTTGTGGTGGAGCAGATGCACATTAAATCTTTCAAAGCTCCAAATCCTCACAATGGCATAGGGTGGAAGCTTAAATATGGGTAACATCTCAGTTGTCATTATCATCACTAGACAGAGGATCATAAGTACGAGATCCATCGCCAATAGCCCTCATATTAGTTTAACATGTAACGTTAATACATAATCAATCAAAAATATCACTTTTAATAGACTAACTTTCCCCAAAAGATTTCAGAAATGCCTTATTAATATATAATGTTTGTCATACAGTGTGTATCAAATTACCTTAATAAATACAACGACATTCAAAAAATTAATTTAAGTAAGAAAAGGTATTTAATTAAAATTGATTAAAAATAAGCTTGTTGATTCATTATATTGGCTAATTAAAGAACATAAGAAATTTTTCAAGCCACATTTGGAGCTTTTTAATGCCATATTTTAAATGTTCAAACTAATTGGTGGAGGTTAAAAATAATGAATAGTATTAAAAACTTTCTCAAGTCGTGATTAATTGAGCATAAAAGCATCGAAATTGCTTGCTAAATTTTAGAAACATGGGATCTAAAATTAATTGGCTTTCGGCTAGAGTATTAATCCAAGGAAACAAATAAGATTTTTTTTGAAGTAGTACCATATTAATATTGAAAGATAATTTGATTTACGGCTTCGATCTAATCATCTAATGAAGTAATAAAATAAAAAAGATGTTCACCTTAATAGATTTTCTAATCAACAACTTTCAAAGTATCGTATTAATCATAAATTTAACGCATATTTTTACCTTTAAAGTATTTTTCATGAATTGACTGCTTTTTTAAAGCATCTTAATAAAATTTATTACATAGATTATTTTTGAATTAGTATAAAAAAGTTCAAAAGGCAAATATAATTCGACGACTTTCTAAATATCTTTCTCTCTCTCTCTCTCTCTCGTGTCTCGGAATCTTTTGAATAATTCAAGTTTCCTTGATTTTAGATTGATACGGAAGTGGTGAAATCTTATTTAAACCTTAATTGACTTCCTTTTGTAATATCATTTAGAGTTTCGGAAACGTGTAATCAACACAGAATTTTGAGAGAAATTTTTTTTTTCTTTCAGATTAGATTTCATTCCTAATCATGTATGTTAAGGTAGTTTAAACTGTTCTTTGCGCCTTAATTGTGTTTTTATCAGAACAAAAGGTCAACAAATGGGTAAGTCTTAAGATTTTCATAAGATTATTTTATCTTTTAACTATCTGGAATTAAATTGACCGATAAACAAAGAATCCAAGAATACTTTAATTGTTCCAATTTCCTGAAATCTTCAAACTGAGATTGATTTTAATACTATAAACACTGAAAAAAAATTGAAATTGGAATTCTTTATAACATTTTGAAATACTATGAATAGTACAATGCAAATAATTTTGATTTCTATGCAGAGGATTGAATTTATCTTTTTTATATACCAATAAATACCTTTGGTGGAACCAATAAAATTCGTTCTAAATATAGCTTTATTTCATTCTAAACAAAACTTTCATTGATTTGAAAGTTAGTTTTGAAACTGAAACATTTTTTTTTTATTTTATCTATTCGTGTTTAGGAAACATGTGATAATACTAAGATTTAGCGGAAAATTCGTTTTGTATCGATAAACTATAATATATGTTTTAAAGTATGTTTTAAATTATTAAGAATTTTTTTAATATCTAAATTTTGATAGATAAATTTGTTGCACTGTAATGCATGATGAGATTTTTGAGATATTCATTTTACTGTCTATTACAGCGGCGCCCGTCAAATTACGATTACGCCAGGTTGTTGCCAAACTCGTGAAGCCTATCTTTTGGTACATCCTACATGACGATATTTCTTATTCTATTGGCGATTAATCATCGGGCGCATCTATAATAGACAAGTACCCATTTTATTTTGTCTAATTTTTATTATTTTCATTGCAAGTAAGTATATAGACTTAAAAATAAAGATGAGTTCATTGTATAATAACTTTCAACAAAATATTATATTTTTTAAGTTTATAGACTAATATTTTATAAAATTAAGTAAATGAAAGACTTAAAGCGCTTAACTGATTTAATTCCCATGGAAATTTTAGTTAAAGGTTTGATTGAAGTATTTAGCGCTCCTTGGAAATTGGAGATTCTTAGGCGTGATAACTATTTCAATATGGCGCATTAGGTTTTGGTAACTCTGATAACTTTTCTTTTAAGAAATTAAATCGAGGTAGGTTACATGTTTTCCATTCCGCTCAGTAGAAGTGTTTTGAAAAACTTCAGACGATGCATTAAAAATACGTTTCATTCTTCTTTTTTTTTTTTTTTTTAAAAAAATTCCAATAATTTATTGTTTTGACTTGGAATGTTTCTTTAATTGTTTTGTTAAGTATGTATTTAAGTATGATTTAGGTTTCTTTGAAAATTTGTTGCGAAATAATAAAATACATGTTTTACAGTATTGCATTGATAAATATTTAATTTAGAATAAGCTCAAATGTTCGGTTTACAATAAATGAATTTATATCTTCCTATGTAAAACTATTATACACAGAGTAAGACTTTTTGTATGAATTTTATTCCAGAAATTTGCTATATGTTGTATACATTTCTATAATTTATATTTTAATCTATATTATAATTTTTTTAAACATTACTCTTTACATTCTGCCACAATATGTAAATTAAAATAATTTTAATGTATTATATTAATTATTTATAAGTATCTTTAATAGTTAAAATAAATAATATAATTATATTTATATTGATATATACTAAACAAATTTTATAATAATTATTTATAAGATCTATAGTAATAATTATTTATAAGATCTTATATTTTAATTATAATTACTTATAATTTTATATAGAGAAAATAGTTATTTTCTCTATATAAAAATAACTATTTTCATTTCAAAATATATTAAAATTATATTTATATATTAAAAAATAATTATGTATATCCATATATTATAATATATAATGATTTATATCTATATATAATTAAACTCATTATCAGAAAAAGTTGCATCTAGTAGGAATTGTTAGATTGAAATGATATTTGAAACATCATTGGTGCTCACTACCAACAAGTAATGATAAAACAGCCAGGGTATGAGAAAATTTACATATTGTGATATATTCAATTTTTAAAAACAAACGATTTATTCTAAATGTGATACTTTTTTAAAATATTATATATTCAACATTTAAAAGCAAACGATTTAAACTTAAAGTGATACTTTTTTCAATATTCTTTATTAAGATGTATTTTTTTAAATGTAATTTAAGGAATTTAAGCTTAGCATATGAAATGGTGTTGTTACAAGAGAACTATTTTATAAAAAAAAATTAAGTTGCTTAGCAAATCAAATTTTCTGAAATAGGAAGAAATAATAATTTAAATTTTAAGAAACTTTAATTTTAAAAATTTATTAAAATTTATTTCGAAGGGGGAGAGGTTGTAATATATTCAAATTTTAAAAACAAACGATTTGATCTTAATGTGATGCTTTTTTAAAATATTATCTATTCAACTTTTAAAAGCAAACAATTTAAACTTAAAGTGATGCTTTTTTCAATATTCTTTATTAAGATATATTTTTTTTAAATGTTTAAATTTGTTAAAAAGAAATAAAATTATGCTTTTGGCAACACCAGATCATATTTTTGTTTTTAGAAAATTCACTGGCAACGAAGATATAAATAGAATTGAGTTTGATTCCAAGATGTAAAGACCAACGTTGAAAAATTGTGCTTGTGGAAATTGTGTATCTAATTTATGTTTGAAAAGATGTGCGCAACTAAACGTGATATCCTGAAAACAAGTCATCTTTATTAGTAGTCTGCAATACAGTACAATATATTGCGCGAAATACAAAATCATTACGATCCTCAATAAGATATTGAACCGCCACTAATTGTAATACGTTTTGACATTCTTCTTAGCACGGAGTCGAAGACACACTTATCAATGTCTTGACTCACCTCATTTGATGCAAAATGAACTTCGGCATGAAGATCTTTCAATTTTGTATGCTATTAGTGCAGACTTAACAGAGCGGCCTTCAGAATAATGTCAGTGTTCTATGGATGACAGATCTGGCGATGCTGCAGCCTATGACATAGTGTCTATGGCTGGGTGGCAAGTTCTTGAAATGGCAACAATACGAAAACAAGCATTGTCTTGTTGAAATAGAGTACTGGGATGGGCATTAACTGAAGGAACAGCCACCAATTGAAGGACCTTACTAACGTACAATTGGGGCATCAAAATGTATTTGAGGATCAACGGTTATCAGCATCGTACGAAATTGTACCCGATATCATTACACCCAGCTGTCTGGGTGTGTGACGAGTGACAACAAATCATCCATCTTGGTAATGACTGACATTGCATCCGCACACGAGTGTGGTTATCATTATCACCAAGACAAAACCAGTCTACACTACAGTTCCTTAGCTGTTATTTCGTATAGCTCCATGCTGCTTTTTCGTAACACAATTACAGCCTCTGCTGACTTTGATTGGTTGTCAGGGAGAAACTCAGTAATTGTCTCAGTGCAAAGAATCTTAAATCAAACCGCGGTTTCTTAAAGGTACTAGTACGTACAAAACATGATGCAGAGAGGACATTACTATCTGCATAATATTTGAAATTGTAAAGTTAGTGTGATTCGCGCTTGCCGGATAATTTTTCAATCTTCCTAACTTGTAACCCACGTAACTCTCCGTGAAACTATGTATTATGAGTGATGAATTTATTGTACCTAATCCCGCCAATAACTGTAACATCGGTGGGACTAATATGATACGCAGTCCACCAATGACTTTCCTTATTTCATGCAATCCTATGAAATATTCCTTCTAAAAAGCTTCCAACTGTTCAAATTGCTGTTGTTTTCATTTCAAAGTGGTTCTAAATTACACAGGGATTAATTAAGCCGAAATATATATATATATATATATATATATATATATATATATATAGAATAAAAATAACGTAATTTTGGGAGACCTTTCAAAGGGTTCTTAGAGTTGTGGTAAGTCATAAAATTGCTGGCTTCATTTTCGGTGACGTGGCTGACATTTTAATTATTTTCATACCTAATAAAGTCTAAATAGATTCTCAATACGAAAATATGTACTTCTTTCCTTCTAGTTGCAACTCTTTTTTAACGATGATCGTACAACAATTAATTATTAATCATTTTAAGGAATTATAATTGCTCATAATTTTGTATTGTGATATGTTCTACAAAACTGCAATACTTTTAATCTTGTCATTTAATAATTTTTAAATTTTTCTTTTGTACTGTCAGAAACTGTTTGGCTTCCGCTTACTGTTCATTTCTGATGCAATTATGACGTATTTTCTTAGGTATTACTATTTGTGCGGCTTCCTTTCTAACTCGCCAACTTTATCTCCGAAATCGCCAAGGACACCGGTACTTCAATTTAACTGAAATTTCCTACTTTTATTTTTCTCAACATCTTATTTAGAAGTCAGGATAATTAAATAATTGAAATGATTAAGCATTTTCAAGTCACTAGAAAAGAAATTTCAGATGATTTTAATCTATTAAAAGATAGTTACATTCTTTTCTTAAAAATTATCTTTTTAAAATTTACCTGTAAGTATATATTTATGCACATATATAAATTTTTGACTTACAAATAACATTGAATGAACACTGAATAATTTTAAAAAAATCAGGAGTGTAAATATTATTTTAAATAACAATTACATGTGATTTATTAAGTCGTTGTAAACTAATTCTAAGGTCGGATGTTATCTAATGGGATATAATTTATTCTTTTCCTATACCTGTAACTTGTTATGCATTTGTATTTTATTCAAAACTATCTAAAGTACCAAGTATGCTGTGAAGGAGTTGAAATATCTTCTCTTCTAAAGTTTATATATATAATTTAAATATAAATCGAAATAAAAAACTGTTAATATATATATAAACCTTTATTTAAATTTAATATTAAATATGTTCAGCTTTGCAATAATTATCGCCTGACTGTAATAGAAGACCTTTTACCATACCAAAAGATAACACGGCATCTTGGCTTGGGGTGCCGTGGCCTACGATTACAAATTACCACTCTTCAGTATTGCTTGAAATATGACGTTCCAGCAAACGTGGATGACGCGCTCCATCCGGTAACAGTAACTTTTCTTTTCGGGATGACTGAATGTCACTTTCCAGCATAACACTAGACACAACACGGCAGGCATCTGCCAACATTCTCTGAAAAATACTTGGGTGCTTTCCTGACCACCTGTATCCCCTGATCTATTACCTATCCAACATGTTTGGGATGTGAATTGACATCTTTTTCATAGTTTGCCACCGTTGTGTTCAGAAGATGAATAGTGGCAAATGGTTGAGAGATAATGGACAGCTATCCTTCAGAAGACAATCCATACAATCTTTGAGTCTGTACCTAGACGTGTTGCTTAGTGTAGTTCTACAAATTACTAAACATACCGTACAGTGGATCTGTTTTTATAAGTGTATTATGTCATAAACATTACTTATTTTTCGTTACAGTGTCTTTTTGCCGTTTTTCGTCACTTTCTGTGCATAGTTTCTAGGTGTTGCCTTTCCATTGTCACGTAGTGTGCATATAAATATAACAATTCTACAAAACATGATTTTAGAATCGGTTTCTCTAAAATGTATGATTCTCGATTCGCTTGTTGAAATTTCATACACATCTAAAATTTCAAGTTTAATTGCTAGTTTATAAAATAAACTTTTCCAGATCTTTAATATAAGATGTTTAAAATGCTAATATTTTCTTTGAGGAATACGATGAGGTAAATATCACTCGTAAAAAGGGAAAAAATTCTACACATTAATTGGTCAAGAAATATGATAGTATGAAATAAAAATGCAAATATTTAAAAGCCTCTGGTTGTTTCGGTTGAACAATAACTAACATGTTGCTTACTAATTTATTCTTCAAATATTGCTGACGTACTACACAACTGATCATTTCTGTAATAAGTATGTGCGAAGTTGTTTCGGAACATATGTTTCTCGCTTAAAAAAGGTCAATTATTGTTCTGCATTAATCAAAGATAAGAGACTAAGGAGATTAATTAAATTACTAGCATTGATTTGAAAAGTGTACAAGTATAGTTAACACCAAGTAGGATAGTTGTGATCCCTCAACATCTTGGAATAAATACGATCGAAAAATCTCTGAAATTCTCGGGACCGAAGATCTGATGAATCAAAACAGAAGCGGATGATGAATAAAAATCTCAAAAAACTAAATTAAGTTGGTGAACTCTCAGAAATGTTTAACTTAGAATATAGGAATATTTCTATACACACATTGCGACGAGAACTTTAAGAAATGGAACTTAATAGTTGTGGAGTAAAAATTAAAACTTGCTTCGGTGGTTAATTTCGATTATAATAGTAAGCACTAATCTCCACAAAGAATATATATGAATAGCAATTTTATGTTAAGATGGAAAAAATAAGTAAACAAAAAAATGCATCATGTTATGTAATTTTTTAAAATATTTTATAATAGAAGATCTCACAAAAGACTGGTTTTTTTTTCAGTTTTAAAAGGACAGAAGTAATGTCGTATTTGTTGTATCAAAAATTCAAAAAGAAAAACTTTAAGAAGAATAATCATCTAATAACAACAACTTTACATCTATTAAGGAGAAGTAATTTCAAATAACTTAAATTAAATACTTTAATAAAGTTACACTAAGAAATTTTATGGAATTTAAGCATATAAAATATTAATGGGTAAACTGATATACACATCAAAATATTGAAAGAATAAATATTATACGAAGTTTCTTTTAAAAAGAAACAATTTATAAGTAATATACAATCTTTTTTTAAAATTATAAGCATGTTTTGCACTTTCTTACTCATTAATTTTCTTAAATTTGATATTTTCCGGCATATTTTAATGTAGTAATTTATGAGGTTCAAAGAAGAGAGAGTAATTATAACCTTCTTAACATTTTTGTAATATTTCATAACACAAAGTTGATGATCCTCTCATTTACAATCCTTTTGTACGACGTGTCATGTGAAACTGAAGTTTTGATGATATAATCCTGATTTATTCTCCTGGATTATATAGAGATAAATATTGTGTGCATCTGTAATGTTTATGGGGATATATCGAATTACTTACAGACAAATTATGACATTTAAGAAAAAAAAGATAAGAGTTATAAAAAAATTGCTTGGGCTTTGATTTATTTTTACTTAAAATAAATTGTTAGCTTAGAAATATTATGAAGCTTTAAATGTTTATAATACTTCAAACATTTTTGATGTTCTTTAAAAATTAATTAAAAATCAACTTGAAAGAAAGATTAAAATAAAAATATTTTCAGGTTTCTGAGATAAAAAAAATCTTCAAAATTGCATTTTTTGCATAAGCTATTTAAAATAGAGGACAATGATCCCATAGTTGAATTATTTCTGAGAGTTTAATGAATAAAGCTTTCAAAAATTGAATTTTAAAATTGTAAACAAGTGTCTAACTCCATAGATAAATATGTATGTATTTCCTGTTATCTCAAATGTTGTTTTTCAGGCTTGCAATACACTTTCTCAAAATCTGCTTCATTCATATTATTTCTGCATATTATAAAATAAGGTCATTTCCTATACAGTGAATTTAATTTCCTAATAAATACTCACACATTTTAGACATTGTATTATATTTGTATAAAAATTATAATAATTTTTAATAATAAAAATTAAATTTTAAAAACATTGGATTAAAATCAATTTTTGAAGTTATAACTATATTCAGTGCATATAAAACTATGTTTATATATACTCAGGAAACTATTAAAATCGTAAATGAAGTGAATTTTATGCAAAATGTATTTAAAAGTGTAAGTAACAAATGTAAATACAGCTACTGAATATTAATTGCTAAAACCCATAAATATTTATAATAGTAAATACAATTTCATGCCCCCTCAGGTGTCATCCTCGTTACTTTAATGATGTTCAAAATTACACAGTCGTAAACGGTTCAATTGAAATAGTTTTCATGTTCAAAGCTTACAGTAAAGAATCGGGAGGTTCCAGCTCAGCTGTCGTCCTCGTTATTTGATTGATATTCAAATTATATAATCGTAGGGGACTCAATTCAAATCTTTTCAATCTCCAAGGCCTACAAAACCAATTGAAATAAATCTTAGGAAAATAAGAATAAGAGATGTTTTTTAGATGTGCCCAATGTGGACGTCGCTAACACGCACTTCTTATTATGTCGGAAGGTATAAAAGGTCAGTTACCACATGATTTAGTAGTAATAGTTTATTAAAAAAATTAAAAAGAAATTAAAATTAATAATTCGATGTAAAAACCAACATTTTTAAAAACAACGTTTTTATATGGTGGCAAAGTTTATTAAAAGTAGTTATTAAAATATTAGTTAAAACTTGTCACAAATGTCTAAATATTGCATTGTTAGGCGAGTAAGAACGATTGCCAAGTTTCAGAGCTCTAGCTTGATGAGAAGGTGGTTAAATTAACGATCGAAAATTTGATGACACACACATACACACACGCACTAAGTGAAATACATAAAAACGTTGAAAAAAATGTGTCATCTGACTATGTGATTAGCTAACAGAAGGAAGCTATAAGTAGAGCTACTTCCTCAGCTATTTCAAATTCTACTTCTTTAGTGATTGTCTTATGGCCATAGTAACCCCCTGATGACGAACTCACGACTGGGGTTGTTTCCATCTAGTCATGGGTTCAAACTCTGATACATTGACAACCTACCGTGTAGAGGAGATAATGCACGTTAAAACTATCGAGGCTGTTTTTCCTTCCATTAGCATCTTAAGGATCTGTGAGAAGAGAGGAACAAGTTCAGGTGCTTTACTTGTATTTGACCGTTGTGAAACACAACGAGATATGTCAACCATTACCCTAATGTTACTTTTAAATACGATGTTAATAAACAATGGATCAATCAATCAAATCAAGTGCTCCCGTTGCTGTGGTGTGGATATTAGGAGCAAGAGACAGTCACTGGAGAACTAAACTGAGACACCCAGCTGTCACATGTCTTGACTGAGGTCAGAAATTACGAGCTCCGTCACCAATAGCCCCTTGTTGCTTTTTAGTGCAACGTTAATAAACAATCATTCAAATAATCCAGTGGTTGTTTGGTTTAATGTGATATAGAACAACGAAGACTCTATTATCTTCCAAGTTTTTTGATTGATTGATTAAGTTATGACGTATGTGAAGCAAATCACAATGTAATATTCCTTTACGCAACAATCTATTGGTTTAATATATGTGGAACTTTTTAATCATTTGTTAAATTTTGAAACATTTCATTAATCATCATAACCTTCTCAAAATATATTTGAAAGCGATAGTATACAGAGGATCGATATTTAGAAGATTCCAAGGATTATGACGATGATTCACGTACTTATTGAAGACCAATAAAATATGTTCCAAATAATTTATTCAGCTGCAAGGGATACTCATCTGATTACCTCGCAAGTCCGATATATATAAAAGTCCTGATTATCGTTCTGGTGAAATACAAGCATATAATATTTTCTCTCACCTGTTTTCTTTGCCTATTTGGGCATTTTATCAATGTTAGAATGTCTAACAAAAATTTTAAATATTCACTTAAGCAAAAGCTTCCATTAGTTTTTTTTTTCTTTTCAAATTACTTTTTATAGTTGCTAGTATGTAAATCCTCCGAGACTACCCATCAATGTTTACATCAAATTTTGTTACCGATCTTACAACTGTATCCATTTGTTCATTTCTAAGTATTTCTGAGCGTATAGTATCCAAAGAAAAATTAAGTTCGTTTTAAAATGGGTTGGTATGGACATTTTAGAATTCAGTATCACTTCGTTGTCCAGTGCTTCTTAGATAGCAAAAGAATAGAAGAATTTGAATTCCTTTCTTTCCAGATGGTCTACTTTTACACTTGCCGACTGATATTCCCCACGGTCAACATGAATGAATTATGGTAGTACTCTTCTGCGAAACCAAAGGTTGGATAAGACCTGAATGGAGGACCCAGAAATAATTCCAACAATCCGACAGGATTCATACAATTCTTATAAAGAGTTACTACATACAGTGCAGGATCTGAACGTTCATTACAATGCTTTAGAAAAAATCTGATAAGTGGCGCTGGTGATGATGAATGTTGATCCTAAACGTCCAGCAAAAGACTACTTAGAACTATGAGTAACAACGCAGTTGACGATGAAGCTAGGATTTGAGTGTCCAGCTCAATTCTACAGAAAATGTCTGACTTCTAGCGTTGAGGACGACGATGGTTGATTAAGAGCGTCCAGCACATTGGTATCCAATTGCATTCGAAGCAACTTTTTTTTAAGAAAAGGTACTTAAATAAATTTTCACCACATTTTTATAAAACTTTTGACTCAAAATTATCTAAAAAGACCAAATTACTACAGTTATTAAACAAAGTTTAATAAAGTAAGGAATTAAAGAGGAAATTTGATGATTTTTGATCCAAACACAAAACACTCTTTAAAAATTTCTACAGCATTAATTTAAATTTACTTTTTGTAATACAGATCTATTCATATGTTAACACAATTAACTAAAATCTAAGAAAAGTATTTAAATATGTAAAAATTATATTTCATCGCGATACTATCAATTACTTTTTATAACATATTGAACAACACCATAGTACAAATAAATCTTTAAATTAAAAAGCTTTCAATTTTAAAATCAAATTCTTAGTTCATAGACATAACAATATTAAACTAATTTACTGTCCAATTTTACATATATATCTCAATTACAGTTTGTAAAATCATATTTTGAATAAGCAGCATTTTTAAAAATTTGCATTTCTCAGAATAAGCAATTTAAGTATACTTTTGTATTTTACTAAAAATCAATAAAGCACAAACATTTAAAATTCTACACATTTCGAAGCGCACACTTTCTTTTTTCTCACGTGCAACAATTTTTTTTCTTTCTTGATGTTTGATTTTTTTTTCTGGTCTCTTTAGTTTCAGGCAAAGAATGACAATATGAATAATCAGTACGATTTTCATCTAAACTTTCGCATTGTTTCAATGTATTATGACTTAGAATTATTTCTAATTCCTCTGAAACTTTTAATAATCCATAATATACACCACTAAATCGGATAACTGCTGAATATGAAACTAAGTGTAAAGTTTGTTTCAACAAAAACATTTTTTGATTTTACCGACCATAAGTCATTGTAAAAATTTTGATTGGTATTTTGAGTAAGACAATGAAAACATTTGATGAGAAATTTTTAGTCACATAATTTCATGTATATGGGCTTAACTGTATTTATTACATTTGGTAATAAATACAGTTAACCCATACTGGTAATCTCGTAAGATTTTCCCGAAGTTACAGGTCATTGATATTTACATCAACATACCTTTAGAACATTGTCCATACATAGGTTTTATCTTTCTTGAACAACAGTGGGAAAATAAAGCAAGTGTAGCACTTTGCACTTTGCAATATTTGATAAACTTCCTATATTGAATCTGATAGGTATCGCTTATCAGTTTTGTAGTTAATTTTTGAAATAATCCTCATGATTTCCCTTGGCTCTAAGTCCTTTTCTGTTAGCTTTGAATTTGCGAAGGTGAGGCCTCTAAATCGTTTTTGAATATGCTCGATACACTGAGCTTTTTCACAGATTTCTTGTTGTATTTTGAACAGCACTGAATCCTCTTTCATATCTCCATCGTTGCAGTAATTGGTATATCGAAAAAACACTTACTTTCAGAACATTCAAATATACGATAAACGCTGACAACTTCCATGCTGCTCGATAATCCATTGTGCTTTGAGCAAGAATGATTGGGTTTATGCTGTGGTAACACTGAGATATTTTTGTATTTATTAAGGTTTCTACAGAAGTGTGAAATGATTTCTATACCAAACATTTTTTGAGTTTAAATTAAAATAGCACTCACAACACCATTAAACAATGAGTAGCCTCGATGTTGCCATGTTCCATCGAGAGACACCCCACATTCCGTAAATTTATCAGCTTATTTTTTGTATTGTATTTTTACAACATCTTCTGCAGCCATGTTAATTGAACATTTAGGACAGATGCAGCAGCAGGATCAATTTGGTTTCTTATCGTCTAAATGACATACTTGACATAAAGGGCATATTCAAAATTATAGCAACTTTCCCCACAGCTTTTTACCCTTTTCTAATGAGTGGAAGCGCATACACAAGTATGGTATTTACTATATTTGTGTAACTTCGTTGTTTACTATATTTGTGTAACATCGTTGTTTACTTTATTTGTGTAACTTCGTTGTTTACTTTATTTGTGTAACTTCGTTGTTTACTATATTTGTGTAACTTCGTGTTACTTCGTTGTTTATTTTTTATTTTCAGCTTGCAAAATCTGAAAGAAAAAGGGAAATATTGACAATATAAAATGAAATTTTAAGAGAGACCAAATTTATTAATCATGAAAATTAAATCATGCAAATAGTTCAATTTATTTTTGAGACACGATGGCCACAATAAAATGGTCAAAAGACTGATTAGTAAGTCTAAATCTAATATGCGATAGACAGGCATTGGGTTTCCCTTCATATGGTCATAATCATTCAAATGTTTGTCATGTGTCCTAAGTTTTTTTTTATCATTTTTTGTAACAGCATCATTAGTATCTGAGTCAACTTTTTTACTGGTAGTATATCAATTACCATGAAATGTTTGTTTCTTATCACAATTATAATTTGATTCTCCTATTTTAACTTTCAAAAAGAATATTTTGTTTAACAATATTTCAACAAAAACAATGATTATATTATGAATAAATATTTACTGTGTAATTTAAATAGCCTATAAGCAATTTCAATTTCCAAAAACTAGATTTAAACAATATAAAAAGTTTACCTATTGCCAATCTCTTCCGCAGGAATTCGTGAAAAGTAATTTGAAATTTTGTGATTTCCTTATTGAACATTTCAATGAAAATGTTACAATGAAATTTATAAACTTTTTGCATAAATTATTGTTAAATTATGAAGAATCTTCAAACTTTCAATAATTTTAATGACCCTAAAATTGGTATTGAGGGGACAGTTATGAAGTAATTTTTGTATATAAATTGTTTTACTTTTCGCTTCTACATTTCCTAGACTCAAACCAAAAGCAGTTTTAGAACGCTAAGGAGTTGGGATTTAAAATGGTAAAATAAAACAAAATGTACAGTTTGGCCGAAAATCAGGTTGTAAACGTAGTCATACACCTTAATGATGAGTGAGCTAAGTGATGACCTTACCTTAATGATGATGCTACACCTTAATGATGATGAGCTGATGAGTGAGCTAAGGCATCCAGTGCTCAAAGTACAGAAAGTGTCTAATAGGCTGTGCTGTGCTGTGGACGATGAATAAGATATTCTAGAATCTAGTATAAGGGCACCGAGAACTCTGGATAGCAATACTAACGATGAGGAATCTACAGATGTGGTATGCCTACAAATCACCCAAGTTGAAGGACAAGAATTTGTTGATCCACTCAGCTTGAGAGCAGGAAGCAGAAGAGCAGAATGTGGAGCTGCATGTAAGAGCAGAATGTGGTGCTGGTCTTCCAAACTGTGGATATCAGTTGCCGAAACATTTTAGTTTTCACTTAATCAGACACCAATGTAACTATATCTGATGTGGTTGTCATTTAAATAGCTCCAGATTATGTCAGAAAGCTTCAGACATCAGAGCCGGACATCTCAGCTACACAACCACAATTTATCGACAAAAATATTTAAAAGAATTTAAAACTTATAAGAAATATCAGTTGACGACTTGGCCAACTAAAAGAAGGCAGAAAAGAATGACACTAGAAGTGCAGATCGAGGATGAAGCTACAGTTACAGTAAAATTTTTATTCCCTTCTTTACAGTTGTTTGTTCATTATCGGCAGTTTCGCTACTCCACAACTGAGGTTCAAATTTGAGATGGTAGGTGTGAAAAGATTACAAGACGCCATATTACTTCCTCTCGAATTAGAAGATTGAATATGACCAGACCAGAAGATCCATCAAGAATTCTGCAGTCCGACCTCTCTTGAGTACAAGTTATACACAAAGACGATGACAATGAAGGTTAAATTCCCTTAAATCCCTTATAATAAAATGAAACCTCACCTCTTCAATCTAATCGACACGAAATGTCATAGTGATTCGAAGGCAGTTATGAAGTGTTAATAATAAACGTAATCACATTCTTATGTAAGCATCCGAGAAATTGATATTGGGTTGAAAATTAGATGAGAGAGAGAGATGATATCGAATCACAGTGAAACGTTAGATTCCGTTGTTTGAATAGAAAGTTCTTTGAAGAGGTAGACAAAATATTCAGGAATAAATCCCTTAATTTCAGTTATATTCGACACCTATTGAATCGCTAAGAGATATTTTAATTTAATAATCCAAAAGATATTTTAGGCGCAATTTGGTGAAATGTATCCAAAGAGAGGTTATATAAACACCAACTTTAAATAATCATAACTTGAATAAAAATTAATTGATTCGATTTATTTGTTTTCCTCTTCATTTCGCTGTGTTATTAGTGGTTAAGATTTATAAGAGGGAAGTTATGTAATAAATAACCAGAGGGCGTTGCAGTTTTACAAATTCAGTTATTGCAATAGGCATTCAGATGTTATTAGCATTATTTCCAAAGCACTTAAGGACTTTAATAAGTAATAATTTCAAGATTATTATAAACTCCATTAAGTTATTATTGTAATATTCTATAAAAACACTAATTAAAATGTTTCGAATGAATCAAGTATATCTCCGCAGCAATTTTTTAAAGGTAAACGATTTTATTCTTTTTATTTTCAAAAGTTTTTTTCACTAAACTGAGAAAATTTTCTCACTTCGCAATCAAAAGAAGAATAAATTTAGCAACTGTATTTTTTTCACATTCTCTTTCGTTAATTTTTTTTTTATTTTTAATTCTTAATTTTTTTTATTCTTATTATAATATAGAGATAGACCACAGCTTTTCAGAAATTCTTTTGTAGTGAATCTTTGCAAGAATTAACAAAAGTACATGAGAAAAAAAAACGATAAAATATTTTTAAGAAATATTTGCTTTTATCCTAATGCGAAGCTGACATATTTTTCTTGTTCTTGCATTCCTGATTATAAGACAAAAAACAAAAAACAAAAAAAAACTTTTTTCCGTAACGTGAATTAATTTAATATTAGTAGGGAGAAGGGAGGAACTCCGAAATTCCATGTCGTTACTTTATTTTTCTATTCAAGTTTCTTGCGCTGTATTTCGGATTAAATTCCTGGGAGTAATTCATTTCTTTACCAAACTCAAATATATATCATTAAATGAAAAATCTAAGAAATTTGCTCCGAGTAAGTTTAATCTAAGAGACCAAAGCTACTCTAACAAAATAATAAAATGACACAATGAAAAACTTTTCAAAATAATATTATTTAGATAAAGAAATGATGACAAATGTTTGGCAATAAAATCAAATTTCTTCTACTTATGCATTCTGAAGAAAGCTATGCACTAAGATGAAGAAACAAATTTTTTATGCTGTGGAACGTAAGTTCTTTTTCAAATTATAGAATATGGGCACGTGTTTCCCTTTTTTTTTCTTCATATAACATCTTGTGAAGTAATATTTACTATGCTTTACTTAAATATAATTCAATAAGCCATATCGTAGTTCAACCATAATTCAGTATTTAATCTTTAAAAAAAAAAAAAAAAAATCGAATAATTTGTGGTTTACAAAACAGAAAACTTGTACGCAGACGACGGTAAGTGATTTACGGCGATCGAGAAGCGGCATCGTTGTTTCGAATCCTGGACCAAGGGGTCCGAAGTTGACGGGCCTACCAATCAGGCCGAAAAGATATCTCATCAGGCTAGTTGAGTAAGGCCTTTTAACTTCTAACGTTGTAGTAGAAGAGAGTCGCTGCAGATTCTTCAAATTTCATGTCTATATGGGGTAGTTTTATAAGGTTTAAATTAAAAGTTCGAAAACAAAATCTGGTATTTATATGTGAAAATATTTTAACTTAGAAGACTAGTCATACAAAAATAAATAAAATACTTAAGAACATTCTACCAGATTGCAATACACCAACAGTGTTTTTATATTGTAGCTTTCTAGAATGCTGTAATAATCCTTTAGAATTGCAAACCAGTTTGGAATAAATAATGATAAAAATTTAACAAGATTAATAGAAGCAAACGATATTTTGATTCAAATAATGAAATTAATTCTAAAACATGAAAACTGAAACATTAATAACACCGCATCAGAAGTAACACTTGGGGAAAAGGCGACGGACTTCATAATTTTGAGCCTCGGTAAAGTGATGAGGATGACACTTGATCTGGCACTTACCTCTCCTAAATTACACACCACACGAATGAGAGGACTTTGAACCTCTAAACATAGAATGCGCATCTACTCCTGCTACACGCGGGTCTTTCGTGGAAACAAGACTTGAATCCACGAATGATAGAAAAACGCGGGCCTCGAGTCAGCTACCCTGACAATTAGGCAATCGCGGCCACGAGAATCGAAAACAGGCTATAAAATATTAATTTGGAAATAAGTAACTAACACTATAGATTATATTTTGCGCAAATATTTGAATTAAAATTAGAAGTGAGAAATTGTTAAGGTATCTGATAATAAACAATAACTTTTTACTCAAATATTGTTGAAAATGTTTCTTTAAACTCATTTTTTGTTTCATTGTTGGTGAAAACTTATAAAACTAGCTTAAAAAAATCTATCAATATATTTGTTTGAAAAATGTGCAATTTTAGGTTTGAATAAGGTGCTTTTTGTGCGATACGGTACACTTTGCAGAATAAATTCTAATACATAAAATAAAATCCCACATTAAACGTTACTCATAAGGTGTTAGCCCACTAACGACTGACGTTGCGATTTCGCAGTAGCAATAAAAACATTTTTTTTCTTATTCTGTATTGAGTTTTTTGCAGACCAAGATTCAAGGTATACATGGAAAAACCAAGTTTCTCAAGGGAAAAATGGAATAAAAAAATTTCTATTTTTTTTCAGCAATTTTTTAATCTAATTTTGAAAAATTCACACAGATGGCAGCACGAATCAAAATAATTATTGAATACAGATATATCTTCTAAAAACGTCAGTCTTCTAAATGGCATCAAAAGGTAAGGTTGCAATTTTGACTTTGTCTAAATACATATTTTTTCGAAATGTTGCGAAAAGCAGTCCTTGTGTGAATATACTAGATTTATTTAAGTCTTATATTATTTTATAGATTGCTCTGAAAACAACGGATATCGAAGAAAAAGGCTTTTAACTTTGATGGAAGAATTAAAATACATGAAAGAGTAATTTGATGAAGATGTATCTGATTTTTCCGCAGATGAAGACTGTCAAGGTAAAGCAGGCGTAGTAGTGATATCTCCAGATTCTGAATTACTGACCGACAAGAAAAGTATTGATAACGATATTTTAGGCGATAGTTTGGCAAGACCGAAAGACATATCGAGTGAGATCGAGCATTTTTCTATTAAAAAATTGAATTTAACAAAAAATGATAAAAAGTTTTCTACTAATAAAACGGAAAAAAAATATTAATTGGAAGAAATGTCCTCCGGTGTGCATAGCAATGCCTGTGTACAAAGAAACAGCAGAAAAAAATAAAAACGTTGTATAAGTTATAATAAAGTTGTACTCTAAGTTAAAATTATACAAAAGTTATATGATTTAGATTTGTAAATGTATTTTTACATAAAAATCTTTTAAATAGATCATTCAAGAAAGTATAAAGTATGCGCAACAGAAATATCATTAAAATATTTTTCTTTTTGTCCCTAACTATGTTGAAGCGTTTCATAGGCTTTCTGCCTTACTCTGTGTACGTCTCAGGTCAGTTTCAGAAGATATCAGTTGTCCGTTAGTACATACAACACTAACACATTCTATGCATTCTTCCATCAAACAGATTTTGTATTTAGAGGACAATAATGCATTGGATAAATCAGATGAAATGGCTTAAGTTCGTCCGTATTTAAATGTTTTAAATGTCACTTTCATTCTTTGGGGTGTTTTTTCATCACATCTCCCTATCGATCATCAAATGATACGTTATTGCAGTAGACATTCATGCAAAATGTTCCTTATAAAAAAACCGTTTATTTCGGGTATAAAGTTTCTGTTCCTTTTAAGGCTATTTATACCATTTTGATTTATATTTGTGTAAATCTGCAGATAATTCGACGGACCTGGGCTTAGGTGGGGAGGTCGTAACACGTAGTTTAGGAGTTGTCCAAGTTCCATCTAACCACTCTGCATACTTTGAAAAAATTTTTGCGTCATATGAATTGCTGTCAAAATCGAAAAAGCCTAGGTTTCACGCCACTGGAATGATCCGTGAAACATATTAGGAAAATGTCCTATTACACTTATAATCAAAATGAATAATAATAAAAAAAAACATAGAACGTATGACTCTGCCTTTGATAGTAACCAGGGAATCCCAGTAACTCTTTGGAACGACAATTCCGGTATTACTGTGACCACCAACTTTGATACAATCAATCCACTATCAATGGCTAAGAGATATCCAAGAAAAGAAAAGAAATTCTTTTCTGTTAAGCAACCCTAACTTATCGGGGATTACAATAAACATTTGGGCAGAGTGAACCTGCTTGATAAATTTGTATTAATGTAAAGAGTACTAATAAAGGGAAAGCAAAGGTGGCTTACTATAATTGTGAACTTTATTGACATAGCAAACTCAAATGAATATAAACTGTAATAATGCTATACACTCAAACATTCCCCTGTTCGATTTCCAAAGAAGTGTTGAATCATTATTGTTCTAAACAAAATAAGAATATTCTGAAGATTCCCAGTCATCACCTTCATTCGTTCATTGTCATCTTTGTTCCAAAATTTAACTTTAGGTGAAACAAGAAAGGATCCCACAAATAACATTATCGATAAAATTCTAAAAAACAAATATAAAGATGCCAAACCTGAAGTAGCCAAACAATAACTATTAGTAAAAAATATTACATGCATTTTCACAGCAAGTGCTTCTAAGAATGTAATCTTTCCGAAATGTAGACAGTTTCGACTGGCATTGGGTTTTCATAACGTTTTATATATTTTAAACTGATAAGTAATTCGTTTTTTATGTGAATATTTTTTTCTTAATTAGACTCTAATACGTCTAAGAATAATTTTCTTTATTTTTTCCACTGTATGGTTGTGCGGTTCTAAAGGGGTTATTATCAATGTGTTTAACTATTATCTCTTTGAACCATTTCTATTTTTCACTGAATTAGGGGTCAAAGATTTATAAAATATAAATTTTTCGAAAACTTACAATTTTCACTGAAAGAAATCCACTTTAAAAAAGACAAACACATTCTTTTTTCATAGCCCGTAGTTCGAAACATAGATGCAAAATTTTAGGGAGTTATCTGAAGAAATTTGAGATATTATAGTTAAAATGATGTAAAATATGAAAAAAAAATTGTTTAAGAATAAGAAGAATTTAAGAATCTGAAACCTTCAATCTTCAATCTTTTTGATAATACAATTTTTTTAAATTTTAAAAAAAATTATATTATTAAGAAGACTGAAAATATCTCCATATCGAAAGAATAAACTTTTTTAGCATGTATCCATATTACATACTTTTTTCAAACTATGATCTTTTTTTCACAACTTTTTTATTGCGATAAAAATATTTTTTAACATCTAAGTATATAGTTTGTTAGAACACTCATTTCATATTTAAAAAATGGGCTAAAATTTTTGTTGCATTAAATGTAATAATTTCTCACATATAAAAGCATGTATTTGTTTTCTCTTAATATTTTAAAAACCAAGAAATCTATAATGTTAAATAATTATGTTAATTATGTTAACAATTTCTGTGAATTTACCAATAAACATGTATGCAAAAGTTTTTTTTTAAAAAAAGTTTATCATTAAGGAAATGGGGAAAAAAACATACTGAAAAATCATACGAAGATAGATTTTAAAACCCTCCATACGAATATATTTGACCATTTTTTCCATCATTCATGCATTTTGCTATCCACTTGCCTTTTCTTCTCCTCCCCGTACCATTTTGTAGTCGTAAAGGAATATCTAACATATTAGAAAGATGAAATACGTTGCTTGTCAAAATTTTCAAACTAATGCACAATTCTTTCAGGAAGAGATATATTTACAATTTGAATAACTGGTAATAAAAATTATTATTTTTAATAAAGGCACTGGCGAAAAACGTTTGACACAAGTCCAATAAATGTTTCTTTGAGTAAATAGTTCCATAAAAAGCTATTGTAACTTTCAGTGCTACTCTCTGTCTTGTCATGGAGGCACTTAAGCAGCGAAGTTTAAGTATACAGTTTCAAATACGTGGTATTTATCAAACTGATAATTTTATTTGGGAGTCCAGGTCTAATTTCGTTTAGGGGACTCCCCGTAGTAAGCGTCCTTTAGAAATCACACTAACTTTCAGGACCATCGATACATAGACCGTACAAAGAATTGCTCTTGTCGGACGAATTGTGATAAGATGCAGCGATCACATCACTCATCATGTTCTGAAGCTTACCGGCATTGCATCGTTAATGCCGCAATAACTTTGGACTTTTTCTATTAATTTATCAGTTATTTTACCTTTCAGTGCATCCCAGTCATTTTTTTTATTTTCTTAAGCTCACGTAGCCATCTATTTAGACGTTTGTGTTAATTTCGTCCAAGACAGAGTTAATGTTTTCCTGAGTTCAATATTGTTGCAAAAATTTCGTGTGTGGGTGTATGCGAGAGAAATCAGTCTAACATGGATGATTAAGGTAAATTACGTTTTAATAACAAAAATGATTCAGAAAATTTCTGGACAAAACACAGGTAGCAGAGCTTTGACAGTAAAAGAACATAATAAATAAATAAATAAATAACACAAAGTTTATACAGATTAGGGACACATCTACTCCATAGAAATACTTTGCTTTTTCAAGTGATCCGTGGTACTGTTCACGATCAGAAAATATGTGGTTTTGATTTGGTATATTCCTTTTTGGACATTTTAATTCTACATATGAAAGATCCATGGAAGAACTCAGAACATTAAATCCTTCAGATGTGGGAATCGCAATTTCAAGAGGAAAGATCCCCTTCGCCCTCTTTGTTGTTTCCCTGCATTCATCTTGGTAGAACATTTCAATAAGAAGTACGCCAAAAATTTGATACATTTGCCCATAACTAACACTCATACGTACACATTAACACAGACAAGTTACACTCACAGTCACACAGAAAACACCTACATTCATGTCGACGATTGCTTCAATTAATAAAACTCTACTGTCATCCTCCTCTAGGTATGTTAAATTAAGTTATGTGTACTTTAATACTGTTGGTTTCAAGAAATTTAATCAGTGGACCAAATGAGAATCTTTTATTTGAGTCGCTACTCCTAATTCTAATTCTCTATTCTCATTTACGATCAGATCCTCCTCTCTCTAAAATGCGATCACCTCTTTCGGCCTTGTTATTTAATCATTATTGCGTTAATTTCAAAATTGTCAATTCTAAATAAATAATTTAGTTCACCGAGAATCTACAGGATATACACATTGTTTCTCCGCACATTCACCCAGTCGTCGGTAGATCCACTTCCAAGTGCAGATGACTTCCAGTCAATCCATGAAGCAAAATCTATTAAATACTCTTCTGTGTCAGGCTGTCGACGTATTTGCACCTGTTCCCGACAAGTTTGACGTCACAGGGTAAATTCCGTAACTTTCTTATCAATCGAGGTTTCATACGGGAACTTTCGTTTTGTCGACAAAGTTGCTAAATGATTACCAAATCCATCACTAAGGTTAAGAGGTCCTCGTTTAAATTTAACTTGGCTGACTGAGGAAATCTCAGAAATGCCTTTTTTCCTTCCCAAGGGAATTGTTGCAGGAAAGCGTTATCTCGGGTTAGTAACAATATCTTCCTTTGTTTATTACCCAAAGCAAGCGTCAATTTTAAAGGTAACATAATGGAAAGGCAAAGAAGCAAGTAAATTTTTACATTTGAAAATCCTTTTCTAATTAACATTCAATACGAAAACCATAGAATAATTTATGAAATAAGAATTATTCAGCAATCTGTAGAAGGATAAGTTATCAAAAAAGAGCAACGCTGAAGATCTTTTAGGGTCAAATTTGAGCATAATCCATTAGAAGAGTCTTCTATCAGTTCAAGACCTTGAGAAAAACAGTCAGATCAACAAGCCATCGGAAATAAAGATACTAAGTTTGTCAGGCTGACAATTCTGTTTCCTTCAAACTTTTCATGCTTTGAAAGTAATGTTCTATCAATTAATAGCTAGGTTTCATCGTTTTGGTACTTACTGACTTAGCGTAACAGATATCAGATATTACAGCATTCTCTTTATCTGCAGGAACTTTGATGGAGTGGTCTCCTCAAAATCATCGTTTCTTGAACGAGTAATTAAAAATATTTTGCCTTAAAACAATTCTTTCTGAAATATATCGAAATAAAAAAGTAAATATGAGCATGAAAAATTTGAAGAAAAAAGAATTGTAAGCCTAACAAACAAAAAAATATAA
>BMAW01058041.1:328912-357330 GCA_019974015.1 Nephila pilipes | reverse complement strand
AACAGGAGAAATTTATAATACTCTTTCTGCAGATTGAGTTTCTTACGAGTAATTAATACCAGATATAAAGGTAAATTTTAAAAAATACTTTATTTTTAATGAAAATATTTTTAAAATAATCAAAACGTATACAAAAAATTTTTAATAGCTTCTGCGTTATAATTCAAAACATAATTTAAAAGAATCTATTTAAAAATGTGTATATAAACATTTCTTACAACTCACATGCGTAAGAAAAAAAAAGTACATTTTACTTTGCTAATAAAAAATTCTGTCCAAGTTTCTTTTCTTTCCGCCGATGGAATAATTCAAAAGAACAATAAGAAAAAAGTATATCTTCGTAAATTTATGTTTTATCCCTTTGTAAATGAGAACATTCGAGAAATGTCCACTCGTATTCCTTTCCATTGTTGTATTTTATTCCATTTGCTTTTCTCATCCAAATACTTTTTAATGGGTTTTCTTCTACTCACATTATATGACTGGGTTAAAATTTAAAAACGTTTTTCTCACATTTTAAAGCACTCAATTGAACTGAAATTTTCTATACACGACGATTTTGGATGACAATACGATAATTAAATTATATTTAATAAAAAATAATTGATTGAAACTAATTATTTAAAGAATTATATATTACTCTAAGTTAATCGTCAAATCACCATATCCGTCGACAAGGTTAAGCGGTCATTGCTAAAAATATCTTTTGTTAATTATTAAAACTGCATGTTGAATAAATTCAATTTGACTCAAAACAGACTTAGCGTACATGAACACATATTCGATTTAATAGAAGATTCATTTCGCTTGTGTTCGCGTGAGCATGGACATTGAAACAAGTGCGTATTTTCTTTATTTATTTTGAATTTGTATGCAAATGATTATTTTCACAATATCTTATATGCAGAAATATTAAAATGTTGTGTTTTCTTGTGATGTCGAACTATATTTTATTCAAAATAATCAGTTCTAAATTTACTTGTGTTTAGGTATTTTACATTAACTGCAGCAAAAACAACTCAGGGTAAAGATAAAGATTGGAGATAAAAAAATTTTACCGAATAATTAAAATTGGAATACATGTTTTTAACAACTACAAATTACAGATAAAAATAATGGTTCAAGAAAAGTTGAATATTAAATACTTGTAAGATTTCAAGCGCAGTTTTATGCAATGAATTTATTGATGGTAACAATTCTTGTTCTAAATTTATATTATAAAAATGAAAAGTTTAGTACTTTATAATGACTTATCTGGTTGTAATTATATTTCGTATGAAAACGTGTACACTTTTATGTATAGTTAGAGTTTCACAGCATCTCAACTAAGCTTATGAACAATGTGTAAAAAAAAATTAGGAATTGCGTTTCTAGCTCATAATTCCTATTCAAATTTGATTCAGACACTTTGAGTATACCAATAATACGCATAAATGTTGACACACTTGGTAAGCACATGTCACCAAATGATAATAGAAAATCCCTGCTGATTAAAGAAGGAGTTTGTTGAAATCGAAGAATCCCTTCATATTTCAGATGAAGCAATGCCTTCCATTTGATAATGCAGGCAGGAAACGCTAAACTATCGCATTATTAAGTAGCAAGAGGTCGAATTAGAGATATGTCACAACATGAAGAAAAAATCATCACCAGAGTGGTTTTCATAGCACCTGAAACATTATTATGGGAGGATCGAAGTATAAATAGGAGTCGTAGGATTAAAATTATTGATAAGTGACTCAAAGGTTTGAGGTCATCATGACCATTTAGTCTATTCTTCTGTATCTGTATGCACCTATAAGAGCTGTTTCAGTGGAATCGGTCTCATTTAAAGCTAGAATCTCTGTGTTTGCAGTAGAATTGTTTTTTCAACGACGAGTTTAACTTCGAGATAAGACCTGATGATCGATTTAAATATAACTTGATACGAACAATGAGCGCTGCAGTATACTAACCAGACTCTCAACCACAGCATAGCCAAAGTAAGGAAACTGTGATCTGTTGTGTTATTTTAATTCTTAGCTGAACCCCTTTCGCTGTCATCAATGACACCCTTAAACCACGATATTATAGTTCTACATTCTTTTGTGTTGTCTTCTAGCTTACAGAAATCTGAGCTTATATTTCAAAAGATTATTGTTGGACAAGATCGTATTAATTAATTTTATTGAATGTAAATTGCTTTCTTTGCCAGATTGCTTACAGATCTTTTCATCAAAAATCATATTTTGGGTATGATTTACATATTCCGTCAGCAGTTTCAGGAACTGATTGATCAGATTAAATAATTAAAGCGGTTCGGCAAGAAAATTTAGTAAAATTGTGACAGTGGGCTATTCGTGGTTTCTCTTCACTAACCTTGGGGACTTTTAATTAAGATTGATTGCTTTTGCTGAACAACCTTTGCCCAACCAAAAATGAAACGTGAATATGTAAAGCAAGTAGAAATAAAGTGAAGCGGGAGAGTTAGAAATATATAAACTCCGACTGAAAGATGTGAAAGAGAGGTTGAAGGAGAAGTTAAGAGAGGTTGAAGGAGGAGTTGAAAGAGGTGGAAAGAGAGGATGAAATAGACGATTGGAATAAAAGTGTAGAGATACAAGAGATTTAGTTATTCCAGAGTGCAACATTTATTCCAGAGTCTGAGTTGCAGTCGAGGGAGGCTTAGTGGTAAGAATCTGTTAGATTATTATTGGTGAGTTGATTTAAGGTATTAAAATCCTTCCCCTGGAGAGCATTAATAATTGTTGTTATATTAACTAGAAGTTAATAAATTCTGTAATTATTGTTGTAGTGTCTCTTTGATTGACTAATTGAGTCTTATTGTTTAATCATTGAATTTAGCTATGGCACAAGAGGCAGCCGGGAACGGGCAGGCGTCCCAAAATATCCACCGAATCTGTGAATCCATGCCAAACCATTTCATAGGTCTTAGAATGTGCAAAACGAATATTAATTTCTTTTAGACTGAATTGCTGTTTATAGCTGTATTTTTTTTTTTTATTAAAACGATAAATTATCCTGAAATCTCAATATTTTTTTTTTATTTCTACATGTATTTTTCCTACAGATCTATTGTCATCCTATTTCAACATGGATGATAATCTTGATGCGCCATTTTTTTTACTTAATTTTTTGTCTTAGATTGTGTAATGTATCTGCAAAATAAGAATACTTTGATTTAGGCTTAAAAAGTAAAGTAAAATAAAATCTTTTTAAAGAATAATTTAAAATTGATATTAAAAGTTAATTTCTGTATCATCATGTTCTTCTTAAATTTCGTGTGTTGTATCTGTAATGGAAACTCCTCTTAACTTTCTTATCTGAATAAATTAATGAATTGCTCTTTAAGAACACTCGTATTGAACAAGGATTCTATTTTTATTTTTTGCAAAGTTAAAATAATTTACTTTTTACAAACTTATTCAGACGAATAATTTTCACAATACGTAACTGTTTTGCTAGATTTAACAATTTTCTGTCTAAGCCCGAATGTCACTCGGTTTGCCGATTTTGTTAAAGTGAACCAGACCCATGTATTTATCTTTGTCAACTTTAACCGCTCCTTCCTTTTACATTTCCGGTTAAACTCGTTTGCTTTTCGTTCAGAAAGGAACAAAAGGCTCTTCTGCATTAAAAAAAATATAGATGGGTGCACCACAGGGATGTATTTTTTCTTAAACGAGTTAGAGGGTTAAAGTTATATTTACACATTCGGTAAATAAATTTTTAATTTTTTTTATTAGAAACTGTACAAAATCACTGTTTATAACTTTAAAAAGTAACTTAAATGTACTAATTTTTAGGATGTAATTTCTTGTTAAAAATTGTTATTAATCGGGAAGTAATTTTTTTTTACCTCAAAACAAGCGTTATGAAATTATTTTTTATAAACTTGTTACGATATAAATCATAAGAATATTTTTAAGAAATCATGGGAAAGTACCAAAATCCAGCAATCCACAGGATTTTATACGGTCGAAACAAGTTCAGATCGCAAAGCATTAACAGCAGATGAAAATGATACCTTATGGGGATAAAACTTTACTGGTTCGACAGACCCGTATGGGCCCTGGTCTTCCTCAGAACTTCATTTTATACCATCCGGTTCTTGACTAAGGATTTTCAGTTCATTATCTTCATAGTTTTGAAGATTTTTTCCAGGCAGTCAATCCACCTAAATTTAAGTCACCTTATTTTTCGAGCTCTAAAGGATTTAGACAGGAAGTAATATTTAGTGGCTTAATTGTGTCTTCTAATCTTATTAAGTGTCCTGCCCATTTAATTCTATGTATTACTACAAATTTAATATGAGGCTTTTTAATTAGTCTGTAAATTTCCAATTAAGTTCTACTCTCTTCTCCAATAATTATCATATTTAATTTCACCAAAATGGCTTTATAAAATTCCTCTTTGAAATATAGCTAGCGTGTCTCTTTATCGTTCACAGTCATTACCAATACTTTGACAGCGTATGTAAGAAGAGACCTAATCAAAGTTTTGTAATGAGATGATTTGTTTTTCTGTTGATGGAATTAGATTGAACAAAATGTTAGAACTGAACACTTATGACAACATTTTAATGTTAATAATTTGTTCATGTGTGATATATAGCAAAAAATAATACCTTTTTAATGAATTACTTTTCGATGCTTCTAAACAGTGAATGGTTCTTCGAAAAATTCTTCAAAATTGTTAATGTTATAAAATTTTAATGATAACTATCGGGTTTAAAGGGAAAATATAAGAAAACTTTTTAAATTTCTTCTATTTCTTGATCACATTCATTTGCTAAAATGTAAAAATCTTGCAGAGTTGTTACAGATAAATTTTTTGTTGTTTTCAGCATTAGATGCTTTTAGGTGTTCATTTCTGCCAGAGACTCAAAGGTCCCGGGCTAAACGTCTTATATTTTTAAGCAATGTTCAGATGAGGAAGTCAATATTCTAGCTGGCATCTCATTTTCTACATCTACAGCTTACCAATTTCAGACTTAACAGATTTAACGTGTATAGGCTCCTTTAAACGATAGACTTTATTCAGAAAATGATGTGTTTATTGAACTAAAAATTAAAGGAATACATAAATAAATATAAAATGAATACTGAAACGAGGAAAAAATGTTTACGTGAGGAAATTTCATCATCTTTCAGAATATAATTTCTTTCTCAAATAATTATTTTTCATTCACTCGGTAATTCAATTTTTAGAATTGAGTTATCCATATATAGATATTAAAAAGTTTGGATAGAGAGAGAGAGAGAGAGAGAAAGAGGATATAATCGATTACAATACTTATAAAGTTTATTACAAAGTGAAAAAAAGCTTATTTTCCGAAATGTATCTTTTCGAAAATGTAAATAAATAACACAAAAAATAAATAAAAAAAAATATCCTCTGTTACATAGTTCTTTAGGAAGCGAGAGATAGTTTAATTTCTGCTAAGAAGTATTTCCGGTTTAAGAAACTGCTAGACGAGTTTCAGAAGAAATATTTTAAAAAGAAGTTTAGTTACCAACAAACCTATCAAAACTTTGAAGAGAGAAGACGAAAAAGAATTCTCCTTTCCACCTTTAAAATAGATTTATGAAAAGTATTTCCATAACTAGCTTATTAAAAGTTCAGATGATACAAAAAAAAAGTATTCTGAACAAGAAGCCATTTTCATGGACCGAGTTTCGGTTGAATTAACATTTATTAAATTCAGATCTTTAGGACTGGTTTTTTAAAGATCTGAGTAAAGGTTTAATTTTTTTTCTCTTGTTGCAAAAAAGAATTTAGTATCTGCTTCTTTACTAGATTAAAATACAATATTTTCTTTATTATTTGAGTTTCTGTTAGGCAGTTCTTTATTAGAAGCATTGATATATTTATTTGTATGCTATTCCGAAATAAATATTTAAGTAGTAAAAAAGAACTAAGTTATGAGAATTAGTCATTATTTTAGTTTTTCTTGTGGATTTGCAACAAATCATAACAGTAAAAAAAATGTTCGATATTCTAATGCTCTTCTTTCTAGATGTATCCACTGTTTAATTCTTTAATGCTTGCTGTTAGAAAAAAAATTGTTTTTTAAGGTAACATTCTAATATACGCGGTGTTTCTAACGAAAAATCAGTATTTCATGAAATTTTTGAAATATTTCAAAGCTAAGATTTATTTTAATGCGGTTTATTATAATTAATATAAAAGTACTGTATCTTTAGCTTTATCAAAATTGACTTAATTTTTTTTGTAATTGAATAAAAGTCTTTTGTTTGGACGTGAAAATAAAATGTATTATCTTCCTTTTAAGTCACAGGTCAATAAGATTTTAATATTAATATAATCCTAACTAGGATCTCAATTTTATGCTCCAGCTTGTATTAAAAATTATTCTCCGAAATAAATAATAAATAAACAAATGTTTTACATTTAAATTCCATTTGATAACTTTCGCTGAATATCTATTGGTAGCATAATAATTTAATTTTTTTTCAAACAGTTGTTCTTCATTTTATTTGATTGAAATCGTTAATTTTCTTATAATAAATGTTTTCGTAATTATATTTTGGGGAACAAATTGTAATTCTGTAGTTGAAATTCAGACTTCATGTTGATTGCATTATATTTGAATTCAGAAATTTATAGTTATAACTACTTTTCGTAGTTACAGAAGAAATGGGCCCAGATCACTAAACAATTATTTTATTACAAGGACAACACATTTATGATTTACATACATAGTAGAAACAAAGAGATATTGAGCCGAGTATGCGCCGAGGGATTTCCCCGTTAATGCGCATAATTGTTTTAGCGCTCCGAACACCTTGAGTTCATATGCTAAACTGAATGCGTGACGCAGGTATTGCAGAGGGCGTTGCAGGATTGAGGGGAGAGGAAATACATTGGTTACATAGTATTTTAATACAAGTTGTGATATCAATTTAGATGATTCATCAAATTGTTATTTTTTTTTTTCCATAAAATTTCTGGATCTGTTATTGATTTCGGGCAACTCCTGCTGCCACAAAAAATAGTTTATATTTCGCTTATCATAACTGAAGTGCTTTAACATTTATAAAAATATTTTACACCATTAGTAATTATCTACCTGAAAAAAATGAAAATTCAATAAACTGTGTTTCAATCTTACGGTCAATTTGAATCATTTGGGAACAATGATATTAAGAAATTTAAATGTAATATTTTATATTTTTGAAACATTATGTGAGGGTTTGAATTAAATAGCTGATAATTATCTTAGCAGGAACACGTTCTTCAATTTGTACTAATTTTAAAAAAAATCATCAAAATGATGATAATTTTAGATTAAAAAATATCTATTCCTAGATATTTTTCTAAAAGAAAGATTTTTCTTTGCAAGAAGAAAATTAAGGTACCTTTCTAAGAACCCCTTTTAATAAAATGACCTGTAACAAAACACAACCCATTCCCTATCGTAGAGCAAAAATACGCCTTCTACATTCATGCCTTACATACTACTATATTCCATTGATGACATACGTGTGCTTTCTCTGTATAGTATTTATGTTAACCAAGTTGTGGAGAATCATGAATCTCTAAAAAAAAATGTGTGAAAATTATGATGTCTTGAAAATTTATTTGTGTTGATACATAAAAATCAAGTTAAAAGGGAATTGTTCATCATTAACCAGTTCCCAGTTTTGCCGGAACGCCGCTAGGGCAACACATTTTTTGACGCTAATCCACTATGCCCGGTTTTTTTTTTTTTTTTTTTTTTTTAATTTGTAATGTTTCTAATGGTGGCTCTAGTTGTTCTGTAAAAAATAGGATCGTAAAACAAGTTTGAACTGCTTTCTAGTTCAAATTTTACTGCTTTTTTTTAAGCGGGAAGAAACAAAATTTGGGTTTTACGTGCTGGATGAATCACATGTTGTAAATAATATCTCTTTTTAATTCGGATGTAAAATAAAAGCATAATGAGTGACAATGAGCGGTTTATAATAGAAGGTAACTCTGATATTGGAACATACAGTGAATCTGAAAGCTCACTAAATGATTCGGGTCGTTACGAATGTTCATTATCGGACTTCTCTAGCGATGAGGAAATGGCAATGTTAGATGACCTTACTCAAATTCGGAACTTTTACAAAATTGATACTAGTAATTCTCCTTTAGGACCACCATGTTTTAATTTCACTCCTAATCCAGCTGTTTGTTTGAATATTGATATAAGTGTTGGAACCCTACACTGTCTTGATATTTTCTTTGATGTTAATCTCCTTGAAATGATAGTTGCTGAGACTAATCAATATGCAGATCAATTTACCCGAAACAGTAATTTAGAAAGAAACAATAGAAGAAGAAAACAGGAAAGAAAGACGAAAAACGAAATTCAAGTTTATTTCGAATTGAATATTTTACAAGGAAATGAGAAAAGGCGAAATGTCGAGCACTTTGGGAGTAAGATACATTCAACATCAGCTCCCCTTTTTTTCAAATATAATGTCTTTTCGACACTTTCATCTTATTCATCAATGTTTACATTTCTCAGATGACATAAAATTTGACGCTAAAACACATGAGGGCCCTAAGTTTGCATTAATTGTGCCCGGTAATTCGGTTTCGCCGGTCTTTACAGTTCAGCTATTGTTCCGAAAAAAGCCAACTTTAAGTAAAAATGTAATTTTTTTGCAATAAATAAAAATTAGCATTTTGGCTGCTGTTTTGAGTTTATATAATCGAAAGGAATAAGAAATTGTGTTTCAAAATTGTGCTTCTTTTTTGACATAACATGACAAAAAAAAAAAAAGAAACTGTTAAGTGGTTAAATGAAAAACTTCAAACGTATCGTTATAAATAAAAAAGAATTGAAAATATTTTTAGATATAATGTTTTTATTAACTTGTGTTTAACTTGATATTTTCATAAGTATGTACGTAAAAAATATGTCTTCCAAGCTCGAAATTTATAGTCGAATTTTAACTTACTATCATCAAATCAAAATGAAATTTTACATTCATGCATAACTTTGATGACAATACATTACTGTGGTACACGCAGGCAGTGACTCTTATAAGGGGTCCTGGGCAATGCATTGACAACATCCAAATAAGTTTGTTAAATTTTGCACACATGTATAGTTCAGGTAAATCCTTTTTGGTCTTGAATTTCCAGACTAAAAATAATTAAATTAATCTAAGTAAAAATATTTTTAAATCAAGCTTTCATTTAAATATGTACTAATGTAATATTGACGAAATTAAAAAAAAACATATATATTTTGGATTAAAATTCTGTAATTCATTTTATTATTGAGATTATATATTCTGTTGAACTTCTGTTCTGAAATTTTCTATGCCTTTTTTAAAATTTAATAACTCATTAACTTCAACTTTCTTTATTCGGTTAAATAGTATCTATTTTTTATGCAATTTTGTTTCAAATGTACATTGATCTATAACCGTCAAACATGCTCATCATTTTTCAAATTGAAATGATTTTTAAAAATAACTTTTAAAATTGCTGCAAGAGCTTGAAAAATACAATTTAATATATTTCAAAATGATATAAAAATAACATTACATGTAAACAGATTTATAAATTAATTTAAATAATTATGCGATAAGTGATTAATTCTTCTAAGAATAGTAAGTACAGCAAAACATCTGTAAAGGTTCTTAAATGTATACAATAAAAAAGGAGGGAAAGAAGAAGACTTTGGAGTTTGTAATTGAAGAACTATTTTTAAGCAACTAAAAACTATTAATTTCAAGAACACATAAAAATAAAATTCAAAAGCTTCAAAAATGATCTATAATGAATCAAAGGGGGAATAAATAACAAAATCTAATTAATTTAAATAATTTTAGAATTCATTATGCGTCTAACACTCGCTAAAATGGACTAAAACTAAGTAATTGTTCTTTTTATTTAACTGAACAACTTGCAGATTTTAAGGCTCAGAGGTATAAAAAAATTAACTCTTGAATTCAAGCTAACAAAATAATAAATTAATAAAAGTGGGGAGTAAATCAATATGAATTTCTTACCTAGACAGTGTCTGAGAATAGTGTTACATTCTACAAACTTTAAAGATGCGCTTCATTTAAATTCTCAGTAGGTTTGCTTATACAACTGCAGAAGAATAAGAGATTTCACTGGAAGAAAACGAATCTGTAGAATAGTGTTAACATTTTCCGTAGCGAATTGTTTTTAAACATCAGAGCAAAGTTCTGCAGATTCTCCTTTTCCTGCTAAAGGAAATACATTTTTTTTCTCCCAAACATCAATTTCTCAATTCCTAGTACTTACCAGGAATTTTTTTAATACTCTCCTTTTTTTTTTATTTATATATTTGATAAGATATTGTGTTTAGAGCTAAATCTGATGAATTTTTATTGGATTTAAACTATATATAACGATGGCGTAAGAAACGCATTCAAAATTTTGCCATCAAATTTTATTGGAAGAATAGTTTAATAAATGAGATAAAAATTCTTAGGATTATTATTTATGAGAAAAAAAATTATGATCATTTATCTCCACTTTCAAAGGAATAAAATTATATTATTTTTGAGAAAGTCAACGCTATATGTCTCTTTCGCAGATTAGTTATATAACATGACCCAAGTGAAAATTTATAAAATATAAACTTAAAAGGATTTAAAATTACCAATTTTTAAAGCGTAAAGAAAATGTTTTGAATAATTAGAATAAAATAACAAAAAATAGCTTATATATATATATATATATATATATAACAGGTCAATTGAAAAGTTCCCGGCCTACCATAGTAAAACACATTTTTTTGGCAAAATTAGTTTTTTTTATTCAACATAATTCCCTTCAAGGGTGATACACTGATCATAGCGACCCTCCAACTTTTCGATACCATTTTTATAGTACGATTTGTCTTTTGCTTCAGAACAGGTCTCAGTTTCGGCGATCACCTCTTCATTCGACGAAATTTTCTTCCCAGCGAGCATTCTTTTTAGATCTGAGAACAGGAAATGTCGCTGGGGGCCAAATCTGGAGAATACGGTGGATGAGGCAATTCGAAGCCCAATTCATGGATTTTTACCATCGTTTTCACTGACACGGTGCATTGTCTGGGTGAAGCAGCACTTTCTTTTTCTTCAAATGCTGCCGTTTTTCGGCGATTTCGTCCTTCAAACGGTCCAATAACGCAATGTAATAGTCGCTGTTGATGGTACTTCCTTTTTCAAGGTAGTCAATGAAAATTATTCCATGCGCATCCCAAAATACAGACGCCATAACCTTGCCAGCCGACTGTTGCGTTTTCCCACGCTTTGGAGCGGGTTCATCGTGTGCAGTCCACTCGGATGACTGTCGATTGGACTTCGGAGTGAAATGATCGAGCCATGTTTCATCCATTGTTATATATCGACGCAAAAAATTGGGTTTATTACGCTTGATTATCTTCAAACACTGCTCCGAATCATCAACTCGTCGTTCTTTTTGGTGAAATGTGAGCTCGCGCGGCACCCACTTTGCACAGAGCTTTCTCATACCCAGATATTCGTGAATGATATGATGTACACGTTCAGTTGATATCTTTAGAGTGTCTGCTATTTCATTCAATTTCAATTGACGGTCATTCAAAATCATTTTGTGGATTTCTTTAATGTTTTCGTCGGTAACAACCTCTTTTGGGCGTCCACTGCGTTCACCGTCTTCGATGCTCATTTCACCACGTCTAAACTTAGCATACTAATCCTTGATGGTTGATTTTCCTGGGACACAGTCCGGAAACTCGGCATCAAGCCAAGTTTTTGCTTCAACTGTATTTTTTCCCTTCTAAAAGCAATATTTTATCAACACGCGAAATTCCCTTTTATCCATTTTTTTCACAATAACAAAAGTTGCTTCACTCAAAATGCTATAATTCACAAACTAATGATTCGACAGCCGTCAAATTTATACACGCATCTTTTGAGGGTTTGGGCTAACTAAACAACATATGGATTTTATTCTAATAGCGCCATCTATGTGTCAGGCCGGGGACTTTTCAATTGACCTGATATATATAATATTTTATCGTGAAAGACAGATTCATTTGCCTGAAATTCTAGATCTTTGATTTAGAACGAATAGTTAATCGGTTTCTACTACACATTTTCTCTTTTTGAGGAATGATTGCCTCTTCTTTATCAAGCATATGATTAGTTAATAGAATGAGGCGTAATATTGACTTTATGTTAAAAAATAAGTATCTACCGTTGTTTGGAAACAAATAATTGAAGGTAATTTGGAAGAAATATTTTATGTATATTTAGTTCGCTTTACAAAACCCCTCACTATTCCATTTAAAAAAATATTATTATCCTTAAAACTTATGGATATCGAGATAGAAAGCTATTTTATATGATACCTTTGCATACATTGATAGTAATTCTGTGCATATAACTAGCCTTTCACTGTTGAATTTCAAGATCATGAATTCGAAATTAATTGAATTTCAAGTGCATGAATTGAACTTTCTTACATGAGCCTAGTTCCCATTTAAATGTACTTATGTTTGTTAGGATAATATTCAACAAAAGTTCAATTTCGTTGACAACATGTTTTAATGAGTTACGCGAATCCCATTTGTTTTCATTTTAACTCAAAAATAGAATGTTCTACAATTGCTTTTTAACAATCAAATGTAACTCAGGGAATAAACTATTGACTCGTAATTTTGCTTATCATCATAATGGTAATCTATTCTTATATACCTATGGGGTGACTGTGGCAGTACAGAGGTCATGGTTGTGAACTCGCCCCCGTCGTTCTTTTTCCCGAGTAGTGGGTTCTAGCCCAAATGCCAATAAGGACCCAACGTTTAGTGGAGCTGGTGCACATTAAATCTGTCAAAACTCCTCCGTTGGTAGGTAGTGCAAATTTGAAGAGGGAGGTGCCAGCTCAGGTGTCTGCCTTGTCACTTGACCGATGCTCAAACTTAAGAGATCCATCGCCAATAGCCGTCGCATTGCTTCTCTGTGCTACGTTAAAAACATTCAAATCAAACCATATGGGAGCTTCTGTAACTGTTTGTGATTTATAGATTTATCTATTTAGGACATCCCGTGCTTGAAAATCACATTAACAAGAAAAAAATCACATTGACGTTGTCCTCAGTTTATTCTAAAATGCATTCAATGCTGCTATATGAGGCAAATTTTAAGATTAAAACAAAAATTGCCATTTTCGAACTATGTTTGACATCTGAAAATATAGAAAAATTCAATAATAATTGTTACAACTTATAAATAAACTCATAGAATTTATGACTTGATTTGTAAAAGGTAATTTATAGAGCATGTCGTAAAATTTTTATGTAAGAATCATTACTTGAGCATACCGTTATTTTTTACGTCTAAATCATTAATTGTTGAACAGATAATAAGTATTTTATATCTGTATCCTTATCTGGACATATAAAAAGTACTTTTTTTCCTGATGTTCCTGAACGCTAGGGTTAAATTTTAAGGGAAGATAATATGCACATATTATCTTTGTAGATTTTTGTATTGTAACAAATGGTCGGAAATAAAAATTGCTGATGGAAAAACAATTACTATTGTGTAAAAATAAAACAAACACATTTTATTTACATTATAAATTACAGTAAGTGCTCAAATGTATCATCACCATTATCGTGGTAGACCTGATAGAATCAAGAAGGTGATTAACATAACCCTTTGAAGATGCCAGGTGTTTCATGCGCAAATGTAACAGCGAATGAAAGTTTTGAATGAGGTCTTCATCAGAGTAGATTGAAGTCTTATTGATGAGTGCCTTAAAATGAATGGTTCACCTGGTCCAATATATCGAAAGCAAGAATGGTATTGAGGTAATTAAGCTCATTAACTTCAAAATTAAGTGAAGCTTCGTCGAACTGTAACCGCAGTCGTTTCCGACAGCATTCGGAATATTATCAAATACTTCCGTTATTACCTCTTCCGGAAAGATTCGATAGATCGTTACATTAATTAAGTGGATTTGGTAGCAAGTAAATACCAATAAAGATATCATTCACATTAGACACCTACATATTAAAATCTGACCACTCATGTATAGCGTGTGGGCATGTAACATGAGGGTTAGTCGTGGCCCACACGTGGGAATTCATACAAATCATTCTTATCAATGCACAGATGAACAAAAATAACAAGTGATTTTCATTTTCATCTGCAATAGTTGCATGCCCGTAAAATATTTTCAATTCCGACCCATATCTTGCTGTACAAAATGCTTTGTTTATGTGTGTTATAGTTTCCTTTGAAGTTTGGAATAAATTCAGTAATAATGAATAATTATTACTGATTATAAAATAATGTTTCATTATGCGGGAATTTTAATAATTATTAAAATTCCCGCATGTACATCATTATTTAAGAAAATAATACATATTTTCCATCAGCATTGCTCTCTCTCTCTCTGTGTGTTTCGTATACACATTACGCAGAATTACCACCCAAATTCATATTTATTATAAATCATAAGAATTTACAAATATGTATTCAAATAATTTCATATTTAAAAGAAAAACAAAGAAAATTAATATTCAAAAGCATTCTTCTCTTATTATGAATTTTCCTTTCTTCTTCAAAATCCCTCTCCGTAGGGTTTTGTTTAAATAACCAACTCGGAATCATATTCATTATTACTGAGGATAGTACACTTTTTTATTTGACATCGGTTATCATTAGTACGAAAGCATATTATAAGAATTCCTATAATATTGTATGCCCAGTCGCGGTACGTTTATGAGAAGAGTGTATTTTCGAAAATACTTTCGCAAAAAATTGCATTTTCAATCTTGAATACATACTGTGACGTTAGAGTATTCGCGATTTTCTCTTTTCTAACCTAGGGGAATTTAAATGAGATTGATTGCATGAAATAACAATTTTTTAATTAGATGCAGGTGGAAAAAAGTGAAGCAAGCCAGATATAGTGATAAGTAAAGTGAAATTTAGAGGATAGAGGAAGATTGTGGTTAGCTCTGATTTTTTTTTTTCAGACAAGAGGCCAATAATATCAAAAGTAGTTACTGGCTATAGCTGTCACAGAAATTTGACGGATAAAATCAATCTCAACTCGAAGGGTTAGGTAAGAGAGTAAAATTTCAGTGATATTTAAATTGATGGGCTAATCATAAAGTCCAAAGAGAGTTATAAAAAAAATTTTAAAATATAGTAATTGATAAATAAATAGTTGAGTTGGAGCACACTTACGTGTCTTTGGATCAGTTACTGACTTTTATAGTTAATTACATTTTGAGTAGGATAGAAGTAACCGGATAGGCACTAGAGTTGGATAGAAGTAACCGGATAGGCACTAGAGTCGGATAGAAATAACGATTGTTACAATACTTCTTCCCAAATTTTGGAGGTTTTCTATTTATAAAAAGATCGTATTGTGATAATTGATAACAAATCAATTTTTGAACATTTTTTTCTTAAAATTCATGTATTACTTCTAAAGAATATATAGGTGTAAGACAATTTATCATAATCCCCTCTTCAATATTCAATTACTTTATTTGAGAATGTTTGTTTATCATCCACAAACTACTTATAGAAGACTGATTGAAATTTTCTTTATTTTATTTTCATAAGTTTTCTTCATCCACGAAAAAGGGGAACTAAACATAATATCACATCTATTTACTTTAATGTGTTTGTGAAAGCATTTTCGTTTACAAACTTAGACAACAAAACTTTTCTTGTGCTTGCAATATTTTTAATCTTTCTTCTTTTCGCTGAAGACATTACTCTTCTTGGCATCACAGATCAAGACGCCAAATCAACAATTCTTGTTTCTTTGTTTAACTCTTCTTTTTTGTAGAATACCACGATATATCTACAAACGGTAAGAGAATGATGATCGTGGTGATGATTTTCTGTTCTTCGATAAAAGGAGAGAAAGAAAAGTAAAGGAAAAAGTAAAAAATGTTTCTATTGGCCCTACCTCTTTCTTGTCTATCGTCAAATGATGTAAATTGAAACAGATAGTGGATAAAAAATACTGAATTTTTTTTTAAACCTGATATAGCGTTAAGACAATAATTTTTAAAGGAATCAAAATATTCCAGATGCTGGCTATTTTAACGGGGACGTGGTATAAAATAGAGATCCTTAAAGGTCTGAATGAAAAGTGGATTCAAAAATATTTTTTGTTGTTTCCTATCATAACAGGAAAAATCTTCAGGAAACAATATTTGATTAATTTAGTGCTTTGTGGGAATTATTTTTGTTTATTCTCATAGTTCAGTGAGAAATTTAAATGTTGTTACTTTGTCAATAATTTTTAAAGGAATCAAAATATTTCAAATGCTGGCTATTTTAACGGGGACGTGATATAAAATAGAGATCCTTAAAGGTCTGAATGAAAAGTGGATTCAAAAATATTTTCTGTTGTTTTCTATCATAATAGGAAAAATCTTCAGGAAACAATATTTGATTAATTTAGTGTTTTGTGGGAATTATTTTTGTTTATTCTCATAGTTCAGTGAGAAATTTAAATGTTGTTACTTTGTCGTCTGTGAAACAAAAAAAATGTTTGTAAAAAATGAACTCCTATTTCTTTGGATTAATATTGAGTATTAAATTATTGTTTTTATTTAAATTGATTGCATTTTACATACAGCTTTCATGTTCAAGGAAATAAAAAAAATCACCTTGCTTTACTTCTTCAGGTAATTACGGGTATCAATCACCCTAGGTCTCATTACCTAAAGGGCTTACTGCATTTTGGTAAACACCTTTTATTCATACCACTAACTCACAGTTTCACTGGTGGATGCAGTATAGCCATATCTGAGTATTGAGCCATCACATTTTGCCAAAGCTCACTCTCAAAGGAGTCCTCCTTAAAAAATAAATGATCAAAATATTTAATATTAATTAAAATACCTTAATTTATTTGCTGTTAATTAATGTCGAGTTGCTGTGGTAGTCTTTTGGTTATTATCGTGGACATGTGGTCAGCTTTGTTTTCGTCGAGTCGTGGGTTCGAATCCTGATGCCACTAAAAACCCACCGTGCAGTTGAGCTGCTGAAAGTCCTGTTAGATTATATGAAAAAGAGTCATTATTTTGAAATTGAATACCACTGTGCCCTTTCATATAAATATTATTTATATTTTGGAAACAATCGAATTTGTTGAGCATGGTCATACGGAAGATAAATATAGTATCAAAACTACAGAAACTGCTGAATCTTAAGACGTATTTTCTGAGATAAAAAGTAATAGAGGAAAAGCGAGACATCGATGCGTAACTTCGCGTTAGAACATTTATCAAAATGAAATATTTCTTTGGTTGACAGAAATAGAGAGTCACAGTTTTACTGTATAAGCCTTTTATTTCTTCTTGAATATTTAATTTCGAAACGATAAATTTCGGAACCTTTTTTGAGAATCGTTATCACCTATATAAGAGAAACATTTTTGCCAGACATATTTTTTATAAGCAATACCACCTTAAAGTTTGCCATCAATCCTTAAAAGATTCATGTTAAAAAACTGAAAAGTCGGAAAGAAAAAGAACTAAAGAACGAAGAAAATGACAGAACAGTCTCTCAAATGATATTTTTTAAATCTCTAGGGAAAAAGTATTATACATCGTGTCCTTTTCCGTTTCTGAGAAATATATATATATATTTTTCTTTTGGGAACTCTCACCAGAATTTTTCTTCATTCTCTTTCCTTCCTCTATTTTATTTTATTCTTTTTAAAAAGTATACGAGCTTTTATTGGCTCTAAGCAATATGTAGTAGGAAAACAAAACAGACACATCAAAGTTTTGAATCGGAACTTATTCTGAGTAAAGTTCGAACTGACGGTAAAAATTTGCGGAGATATGTATTAAAAATAGTTCGTAATTAAATCCGCTTTCAAAACTCTTTTCCATTCATTTTTCAGAAGGAAGTAAATACTGGAACAATTTTATACAAAGTTTAGTCTTTTCAAATGTAATATAAATAAAAATTAGGAACATTGTATTTTTCCCAAATGTAATCGACCATACATTCTATAATGCAATCGTAGATTTATTGCCTTACTGACTTAACTTGTCCTCTTCTAAATTATGTGAATATAGTGCAGATGGTGATCAAGTTTTGAGCACCTTCAGCATTTTGTTCCAAAGTTAGTGAAGAACAAAAAAGCTTGAAATTCAAACGACATGCTCTCAAAATCAACTGATCTCTAACATTCTTCCAATTAGTTTCCAGTAAAGCTGCGTTCGTTTCATGTTGTAACTTCATTGATTTGGTTGTATCTTTATATTTATTTCTTTTTCTTCACTGATTTTTTGTAAATTTTGTTTCGTGACTTTCTTTTACTTTGTTTCATAACACTTTTTCTTACTTCTGTAATTCCCTTGTGATACCTTTGGTGCACATGAATAGTTTTATACGATTTCAATATAAAATAATAAGCAAGGATAATAAAGATGAATAAAGATGATTAAATAAAGATGAGATGAAATTGTGCATTTTAAGAGTAACGTTATTTTAAGAGAAAGAATCAATTAAAAAGGAGAGAGAGATAATTATTTATGACGATTGAATCACTTTATACATCGAAACTAGACATTGATTTCAATTAATTCATAATTTAATAACGTGATATTTAAAAGCAAAACGAGAATAGTAGAATACCCATGGGGACCGAGTTCACACAAAGAGCTTATAGCTAACATTCGGAACCCCCGGAAGAAAATTCCGCTCGCAATCAGGATTTATTGGCATAGGTAAGAATAAATTATTGTTACATAATTTGAAATTCAAAAATAAGTAAAAGGTTGCAACGTTTTTACAGAGTGTGACGTCATAATTTTTATACTCAGAATTCTCCATTTTTTTTTTTTTAACTTTCTTTTTTGAAATACATATCAATCTGTATTCCATAGACGTTATGACTTCTGCTAAAATCGGATGCTGACGTTATGACTCTCGCCTAAAGATAGTCTTCCCGGCATAGGAAAAGCATTTCTAGAAATGCGTGGAAAATTCTAGAATGTGGCCGTACTAGAAATGCAGTTGTGTTCATTTCTAGTACGGCCATAGCGATGGTACTAGAAATGCACACAAAAAGAAAAATTGAAATATTCAGAAATGAGATAAAAATTTGAAACAATTTTGAAATCTGTTGAGTAATGTTAAGAGCCTTAAGAATACAGGACTTAAAAGGCAAACTAGGGTTGCCACACACAGACATCATAAAACAAGACTGGTGACAGAGCTCGCAAATTTGAATCAAGGTGAAATGAAGAAGATGACTTCTGAGTCGACCCTCTGATTACCTAACTCTCACGTCACGTGAGAGTCCTAAGAAATTTGATATTTTTTAAGCAACCCAATAAATTTGACATGAATCAGTTCATGTATACGACGGAATAAAACAGAAGGCTCAATGTCGCCTAGATGCTTATGGAAACGAGGACACGAACACGCTTCTCAAGAAGCATCACCTGAGTCTCCCTACCATGATCACTCGGCTTTAAATGTCACAAAATATGGTTATTAAAAAGTTTATTTTCCAAATTATATATCAAGACAATTTGATTTATTGATTGATTATTTATTAACACAGCACTTAGTAGCAACAAAGTCCTTTTTCTCACCCTTTTTTGCCTTCTACTATGTTCTGCTCCCTGCTCACTGTAATTCCTTCTTAATGATTTAAAAGGAAATTAGTGTAAAACGTCTGCCCTGGCTAGTACTCGAAGAATTATTTGATTGTTGTTGTTAGAAGCAACACGAGGACGATAGGCTACGGACCTCAAACTTTAACTCGGTCATTTGACAATGACTAAACACCTGAGATGGCATCTTCTTCTTCGTAAACACGACACCAATATGAGGACTTGGGACCTCAACAGATATTGAAAAAATAAATTATGCATTTTTGTTACCATTCAGAGAAACAACTAAACACTAGGAATTTGAAATACATTTTACTCCAATGTTTCAAAATAAAAGAAAAAACCATAGTTGATTTCAAATTTTACATAATGTATTATGATTTAAGAAGTCATACGACTAATATGATGAATATAAATCGAGCGTGTTTCCGACTTTCTTCGAATCTCCGTTTCATTTTAAAATTTCAAAGAAATGATACAATTTTGTATGCAAAATTTTTTAATTTGTACTTTGATAAACTAATTTGAAATGTTCATAAAAATCTTAAATAATTTAAGAATTATTGTTGACTAACAACGCTTTGTTCTATAATAATTATTTGTATATTGATTTGCTCGCTCAAGTTTAAAAACAGCTTTTGCTTCCGAATACGTAATATTTGTTTCATAATGGAAATAAATGTTTAGAAACATAACTAAACTAATTTAACATCTAATGCAGTTTTACAATTTTTAAGACTCATTGAAAATTAGTATTAATTAAATTAAATTAAATACATCAGTTGTTGTACAAAAAGTGAAGTATTATGTGCAGTCATAAGTTAAATGTTTAGATGGTTAGACGGAGCGCTTCCAAAATGTTAGTTTTAGACAAGCATATTCAACTGCTTTGAACAATCATCATTTATTTTATTTTTGCTGATGACAATTGTCATTTTGAATTCATTTTCATTTTCATTTCTTATTAATTGTAGAAAAAAAAATTACTTTTTATAAATATGCTTTGGTATATATATATATATATATATATATATATATATATATATATATATATATATATATATATATATATATATATATATATACAGAGAGAGAGAGAATATGTTCCGAAAGTAAGTTTCGTCATTTTTTTTGAAGGAGCATATCTTACACCAGATGAAGCAAATAACAGTAAGAAGAATCCTCATCCGTTGCTGGTTCAACGATGGAAGAAGCGTCAAGGGAGTAGGCATGTCGTACACGCAAAGCGATGAAGAAAAGAGAGTAGCAGCAGACCAGCGTGACCAAGGTTACCCTGTAACATCCGATTACCTCGGATGTTATCTTGTGCCATCACTAATATCTAATATTAAACAATATGACACCAATAATTACAGAACCACCAAAACCACTTTCAACATTTATTAATATATATCCTCTAAGACAATAATAATATAGCTCTCCAGGTCAAGTTTATTAACACTTTAATTCAACCCACCAATAATAATTTAACAGCTTCTTACCAACTACAAGACTGAATCTGGAACAACTGCTGAAAACACTAGAACAATTCTCAATCCGAGTGGTTTACACTCGGATCTCAATTCTAATCCTTAAATCAGCTTTTCAATACTATAGCATTTAGATTCCACCTCCTCTCGTTACAACGCCTCTCTGATCCTCCTTCTCCTCTCTTCTTCTCTACTCCTTCAGATGGAGTTTATATACTCCTTAATTTAACCGCTTCACTTCATTCCTAACTGCTTTGCATATTACATTCTTCATCACGTTTCATTTTTGGTTGGGCAAAGGTTGTTTAGCGAAAGCAATCAATCTCAATTGAAAGTCCCCAAGGTTAGTGAAGAGAAACCGCGAATAGCCCAATGTCACAACCCTAGTACGAATCTCGCTGGAAAATGCCTGTTGACAACGTGGTTGACAGTGGAAGTGCATGCCGTTTTCCGAAATGAAGGGTGTGAGGGTGTTTATCATTCTTGAACACTTACACACTATATATGGTCAACAGGTCATGTCTCGTCAAATGGTTGGAAGCTGGCGTTGCATATTTAGTGAAAGAAGGTTGAGTGTGAACGATGATGGTTGAAGGAGGCATCCTTAAACAGCCCCGAATGAAAATAACATTGTTAGAATGCAGGATACGAAGTTAGAAGACAGGTGTATATTTCAGACATGGTGACAGACATGACATCCTTACTGCATAAAATGGAAGATTTACGTTTAATATGAGTGAACAATTTTTAGCAAATCGATATCAAAAATTGTGTTTTGAAAGTATGCTGTCACCTTAATTCATAGGAAACCGCTAGAACTCAAAGTGATACGGCAAATTAGGATATAACGTAAGATAACAATTTGATGTGGTATTGTCAACTTACGCAAATCTCATTAAAGTCGGACCTTACAAATATGTGAATTTTCCTCGTTTAATTTGTGGCGTTTAGTTTCTTTCTTTCCTCGTTTAGTTTTAGGGAATCTATTTCACCCGCTACGCTCAGGTTGATGTACATCGTGCATCAGTGGGTATGAGAATAGACAAACCGAATAAAAACGTCAGAATGCAGGAAGGCTACAATCCCTCTAACTTTTAATGAAATTTCCTTTGAACTGCTCCGATAGTTTATGTTGACCTTGATGCAATCATATATATCTCTTTCTTGCTCTGTCTATCATAAAATGGTTAAAAGGTATCCCTCCAGAACAGTATATAAGAAAAGTGCTAACAAGGACGAATGTGATGGTTAAGATCCCAACGAAGCAGAAGGGACTAAATATGTTAACCACGAAATCGATTTTGAGATTGATGTTAAGTACAATCACGTTTCATGAAGAGTTCACTAAGAGGCTCGGGATTTCGACTATCCTCGTTGTTTAAAAAATTAGAAAGTTTTCGAAGTCCCTATATTTAATTTCGTTCTCTTAGAGTTACTTAATTGATCTCATGTATTGCTTTACTTGATTCCCAATTTTGTAAGCATGAAGGCTACGCAAATTCCTGTATTTTCTTAGAACTATTTAAATTTCCTGAAACATCAAGAGGAATTTTGAGTGCGCATACTTCTCAATATTTTTAATTAGAAATCTTTTAAAATAAAAATTTTCCTCATTGGTAGATTAGGGGGAAAGTAAAGATATACTTATACATGCAATTGTCTAATACTTGTAGTACCAGTAATAGTAGTAGATGCTTATATGCTTCAAGAGTTCCGTCATGGAGATCATAACAGAGTTGCTTCTAATACCACATGAACGTCGCCAAAGACTGCAATGGTATAAAAAGGACAGCATATAGAAGAGTGCATGGCAACGGATAAACTTTAAAGAAATGCATTTTAAACCTCAAACATGTACAAGAATTGGATAAATTCATACACATTATTAGATGACTAAATCAGTAAGATAAAAACAGAGTGAATACGCCCGTAAACTAACTGTTATTTTCTTAAACAATATAAAATATTTTAAAGATAAAGAACCCGAGATTAATATAATATTTTAATAACTGAATTTGGAATCAGATACTTCGATTAAATAATTATTTACTGTACATATAAAATCACCATTGTTCTGAATTGGATTTTTTTTTATTTAAGCAGCCTTTATAAAATGATTTAATGATTCATTTCAAATTTCTTCGAGAATATTTAATTCTGAATATGATTAAATATATTTCAGTGAAATTCAGTTTTATGTATTTATCTCATTCAATTTATACAGTTAATCCCATTAAATGAGATTCATTGTTAATCGAAATTTAACTTTAAACTATTCATTCAGAGTATTTTATAAAGACAACAGCATTGTTCACAGATTATTAACTTGCTACATACTCACATAATGCAAATTGCAATCAACGTTATCAATAACGAAATACATATTTTCTTACTTCAAAAATATTTATATTTTAATATGAATTTTCTTCAATAAAAGAAACATTTTAACTACTTGTATTCTTTCTGTATAAAACAAGAAAATAAAATAGCAAGATTCTTTCGAATTTCTGAACGTATATAATGTAGCGATTAAACAGAATATTTCTGAATAATAAACCGTACTTTTTGCTTTAAATGACACCATGCTTGCTGGAAAGAAAGGCGAATTTGAATAACTTATTTTATTTTTAAGTACAAATGAAACTTATACTTAGCGTGCAATTTTTATTCTTAGTAAATATACGCGTTGTACTACTTATACCCCTTCTCATTAACCAAGGGAGAGGTTTGATGATAAATACGTTTATTTTGAAAAGTATTGGACATATAGTTAAATAAAAACATCTTGCCTTCAACTGGGTATAATTTTTTTTCGGAAAATTTTATTTATAGCTTAAATTTTTATAACGTTTTCAAGAAGTTTCTACTTAAAACCCATATAAACTATTTTTTCATTCGCCGATATTAAACAGTCCATTGAATCAACACTCAAGGAGAGGTCTATCCAATGAAACAAAAAGAAAAAAATATGCTCTCAGAGGCATATGAGTATGTAGGAAATGAGATCGAGATATTTGACGAATCAGTTTGAAGAATCTACTCTGGTACAACTCGACGCTTTGCGATTAGTGACGGTCCTTCTCGAACTTCTTGCAAACTTCTCACCTTAACATGGGAAAACAGGTTAAAACCAGTTTCTTACAGTACAAATATACAAATTACAAGTGTTCTGCGTGCGTACTTATAATGCCTCTTTTTATACGTGTGCAATGATCAGCTTAGCCGAAAGGAGAAGTAAAAGGGAATAAAGACTGAGTGTTCTCTTACGTTATCCAACTACTGACCGTCAATATCAACAGTCTTTCCGATCCTGAATCCATCTTAGACCTGTCAGGATTATCTTCTTTCCGCCGATCACTGGGACCAACTGGATACAGCCTGGTCCGTTTGCAGGCATCTTAAACCAATGGATTCCTCGACCACTAACCAGATTTCCCTTTAGTCTTGTACTGGACTCTCGAATCCCTTATTCTTCGTCCTCAGAACTGCTAATTAGAACTTTCTGTAGCCTTGCGTTATACATTCGAACACAGCCTTCATTGTCTTGATCTCATTTAACTAGATTTCCTTGTAGCATTGTGTTGGATTCTCCAGTCCCTCACAACGCAGTGAATAACAGTTTTGTTCTATATACATATGAAAGAAGGTTTTTCAGTTTATAAGCTAATAAACTGATAAATAAATGTTGTTTTAGTATTGAATTATTCTGGATTATTTTAAACTATTGAATTAGGTCATTTGAAGTAAGGTATATGCTTGCGCATTTTATAAACTTTTTAGGTTACGTTTGCATGTAGGGAAGATTGCTTTTCTTAAGGAACCATTCGAGTTTGTTCCGTTTGCGAACCTTGTCTGAACTCACTCCTAAAGCTCCGTATCTAATGCAGATTTGATTTAGATACTATTCCTTTAATTTCATTAATTCTACATTAATCTTCTTAAGTCAATTTTACTTTCGGGAGAAATTTTCAATTCAAACAACATCGCGTAAAAATACGCTCAATATTAGTTAAAATAAAAATTGTAATAGAGCCCACATTATCACTTTATATTCTTAACATACATTAACACCACTTTATATAAGCATAATAGTTTAAAAACGCGAGAGAAAGTCGTGAGATATGCAAATGAGAGCTAAGAAATTCGCCAACTTCAAGTCAAATCAATACATTGATTATAACGATGATGTGGACATTCTGCTTTAGAAAACAGCACAAACCGAAACATCAATCTCTCATATCTACTACATCCCAGAATGGCATTATATACAAAGTCAAAAGACACTTTTCATTTCAGGACTTTACATATTTGTATGAGATAAAATACAAATCGAAAGGTAAAGTTTTTCACACCAAAAAATGAAAACAAAACGATGGAAAAGAAAGCAGTCATATTTACAAAATGATATAAATTAAAGTTAGATATTACCTTACGAGGTTCTGTCAGAAAGTACCTATATTTGACGACAAAAGGCATTAATAATTCAAGATCATATAACCATTGTATTCTACTATTTCTTAATATAAATCCAAATAATCTTGACACTCATTCATTGGTTAATTTTGCGCTGGTAGCATAATCAAAAATTTTTGAATACCGCATCCAGCTATCATCGTTATTATCATCCAGTTGTTACTATTGATCATACCAAGATTCATCATTATGCATGCAAAACCAGCAACAATAAAACTATAGATTAATTCCAATGAACCTGCACCAAAAAAGGCGATAATGATATCATTGGCTGGAAAAGTTAATGCAACAATTTTTTGGACTATTCATGGACTTCTTAAATCTCTTGATTATATTTATGGACTTCTTAAAAAGTGAAAAAACGATCATTAGACACTCTTACAGTAAGTCAACTGATAACTTATACCAAATCTACCTTTCCTTACAGGGATAGTTTTTGATATACATATTTTTAATACTTTTCTTTGACATTTCATTATCATTAAAACAAGTATCATATTTATATAAAAAAGAAATTTGTCCAGAACAGAAAATTATCTCATAAAAACTTAAAAAATATTAATAAAAGATAATCGATTAAGGAAACTAGATTTCTTTAAATAATCTCTTATTTATCCAATATCACTGAAAGAAAAGATAGTCAACAAACATCAAGAATAAGTAGTGCCTGGAATGGAAGATACACAATCCTAACAAAAAGTATTTCAAATATGTTGGATGACGTCTCTGAATGAAATGCATATATGACAACAAACAACGGTATTATGTGTTCTTTTTCATGTTCAAAGAAGTCTCCTGTGCATTTCAATTTATCTTAGAGAATAGCTATCTGCAGAAAAATGCTACTCTTTATCCTTTACTTACATATATGGGAAAGGAAATGTATGTGCATGAATGTCAAAGAAAGCAAATATTTTTTTCTACCTGCATTTATTTTTTGTAAACGTCCTTTACCTGTTTTGTATCCTTATAAAAATATTTTTTAAACTTTATTATGCTATTTCTCCCTTCATCTTGATTTCATCTTACGCTACAAGACGGGCGTATATATTTGTAAGCTTGAATAAATTTATTTTCAGTGTATTTAATCCACAATATCTTAAAAAAATGTCTTATAAAATGGTTTTTCGCCTGAATGTTTCGTTAAATTTAATTTAATTTAAATTTGAAATCTTATATGTTTAGTTAAGATAGTTTTGTATCTCATTTAAGGTAGTAAATTTTGATTTGGAGAAAATGATTGTATTTATAATTTTAAAAATATTTTACCTAAAAATTAAAGTATTCCATTTCCAAGTAAATATATTTATTTTCGTAAATTATCTGGTTTAACATCAGAAATACGATTTGAAATAATAATTGTTTTCATTGATTTTTCGTTATAAAATGGGAAAAAAATTCTTTAACTGTAGGAAAAATTGTAGAACCTAAGATTTTGGTTTTAACATAAAGTATTTTCTAATACCAATATTTAAATTTGGATTCCTTTTATTTACCTTTTCAATGTTTAAATGCTAATTCGGTAAAATCCGAAGAAGAAATTAATTGAATTCTAAAAAAACAATTATAGACCTTCTTCTACAATTCTTTTTCTGTAGGTACCAGACTTCATTTGTTAACTACGAAAAAGTATTCCATTTGGAGAAATAAAGCACCCCAAAAAAAAAAAAAAAAAAAAAAATGTTCTAATAAACTCACAACCTGCAAAAGATTGACAATTTAAGAATCATTTATTATTCTAATTTTAATCAGTTAGTTATGTTCTAAAACGTATTTTAAACGTATTATTATTAGAAATGTACATTTCAAAGGAGTAATGTACTGGCAAAGAAATAATACTAGTTATATGAACGTTTTTGAAATAAAAAGGAGTAAACGCTTACGATTTTATAACAAACACATTATTTAGTATGTTCTAAATATTAACTTTAAGTGTATTAGCATGGTAGTTTTGAAACCGAGTCATCAAAACTCAATTGTTATTTTATTTGTACAAAAAAACACTCGTTTTAAAATATTTCTTTTATCATATTTTGAGAATTTGAGTGAAGAGTTTCAAATAAATTTATTTTTAAAATCGCGTCAAAAGCGAATATTCGGAGTAAAAGGCTTACTCATTTTACAGCTCATTAACTTTCCCAGCTTTTGTTTACGTGTAACTCGGTTATCTGATAAAATGTCTTCTTAAGTCCCTACATAGACACACGTTTAAAAATCAGTAGTAAAAATGGTATCCCTTCACTCGATTTTTAATCATTTACCGTCTTCAGAACAAACTGAATTTAAATTTGATCTTAACGCCCTGTAAAATACAATGACTTCATTTATCGAGAAATGTGGGTTATTTTATTTTGATTCTGGAGCGTGTTTATGGCCGCGGAAGCCTAGTGGTCAAGGTCGTGGACTAGCGGCTGGCGGTTTTCGTTCAGTCGCGGGTTCGATCCTTGGCCACCAAAGACCCGCCGTGTAGCAGGGGCTGATGCTCGTTAAATCTGTTCGGGGCCCAAAGTCCTCCCGTTGGCGTGGTGTGGATGTTAGGAGAGGGGGTGCCAGTTCAGGTGTCGTCCTCGTCACTTGACCGTGGTTCAAAATTACGAGGTCCGTCGCCAATAGCCCTCGTGTTGCTTCTAGTGCGACGTTAATAAAAAAAACTAAACTAAACTAAACTAAACTGGAGCGTGTTCTTGTTTGGAGCTGTTTTGAGATACATATAGCTTATGATTGATATTTGGAGCTGTCTGGAGATACATATAGCTTATGATCCATATTTTGAGCTGTCTAGAGATATATATATAGCTTATGATCCATATTTTGAGCTGTCTATATATATA
>BMAW01058041.1:317274-328902 GCA_019974015.1 Nephila pilipes | reverse complement strand
AGCTTATGATCCATATTTTGAGCTGTCTATATATATATATATATATAGCTTATGATCCATATTTGGAGCTGTCTTGCGATATATGAAGCTATGATACATTTACCTTGTAGAGCATAATTTAGAGCTGTTTTTTATATACAGCTGGACAGCCGAACAGATCTCCACATCTTTGAGATGTGGTATATATCTGTTGAAAAATAAGAGAAGTTCATTAACCGTATGATAACCGATTTCGAGATGCTCTGAGTTCTGATTCCACATTTATGGATGATAACCCGACTTATTACCGTGCGAGTATGATACCGCCTTCTTTGAAACGGGAAATATCCAACGTATGACAAGGCCTGCTCCTTCACTTGATCTGAATCCTATCACGAATGTGTAAGATATGCTCGGTAGACACTTCTTTCGTGACGTTTAAGTGCACAACTCATCCACTTCGTTGTATCATGTAGGGGAAATCATTATGCAATGTGTCTGGCTGTCATAGGTGGCCACACACTTTACTCAATTGCAGCAGCATCTTTTTGTATGAACGTTTTTCGCCAAAATGTAAACGTCTCTTATTCCCGATTTCTTTCAACTGTTGTTTTTGGATTACAAATATGATTATGATTATTTCGAATTGTTTTTTAATGATATGATTACCATGTTTTGTATATCATGTTTCACTTCAACCAACTTAAATTTCCTTCATTATTCACAAAATTATGGACACCTAATACACCAATTATGCTTAAATTTTGGACACCTAATACAACACGTATTTAAATTTTCCTTTCCTAATTGAACATATAGAACATTTTAAATCTCCATTCATACATGAACACTTAATAAGTATTTTAAGGCTTTATAGTTATATGAACATATAATAAGTATTTTATATCTGTATTATTATATGGAAGTATAATAATAATTTTACTTCTCTGTATTTCTCTCCCTTTCTCTCACATATATACAATACTAATGAATATTTCGTGTGCAAAAAATGAAAAAATTAATTTTTTTTTTAAAATATAGTTGTAATATGTAAGTTTTCAAAGGAAAATAAAAAGAAATATATATCTCATTAGAAAAAAAAAACTTTTTTTGTACAAAGCCTAACTTAAACTTCCCTTTTTTATTAAGTTTCAAAATTACTAAGAGTGTCAACAATAGCTCTCATATTGCTTCTGTTTCGAAGTAAATAAAACCAAGCAACCAACTCTTTTCTTATATTCATCTCCCGTATGTGTTGCTTAATAATAAATTTATCCTTGATGATTGTACTGTAAAGTTATGATTATAAGGAGAGATAATTTTTCCGAAATTATGATGTACAACTTTCAAAAAACATTACCTTTTATGAAATCTTCAATACATACTTCTCTCTAAATTTCTGAGGTTTTCCAGCTGTAGAAAAGGAACATATTATAGAGACTTTATCGTAAATCCACTTCTCAGCATTTTACTGTTTCGCGTTCGTTTTTCTTAGGAATATGTAGGTATAAAACAATTTATCACAATCCCTAGCACAACAATCAATGACTTTATTTGAAAATGTTTATCTATCATCCACAAACTACTTACAGAAGATTGATTGATTTTCTATATTTTCTTTCCATAAACATTCTCCAAGGCAAGAAAAAGGAACTAAACACGACGTCATAACCATTTACTTTCATAAAAGCATTTTTACTTTCAAATTTTAGACAATAGAAATTCAAGCCCCTGGAATGTTTTTTAAGCTTTTTTCTTTTCGCTGAAACCATTACTCTTCCTGAAAATACACATCAAGAAGTCAAATCAACACTTCTTGTTTCTTTGATTTGCTCTCCTTTTTTGAAGAATACCACGATACCACTGCAAACGATAAGAGAATGGAGAGTAATGGTGATTTCGGTCCTCTCTTCTCTATTCGATAAAAGGAGAAAGGGAGGAAAATAGGAAGAAAAACTACAAATGTTTTCCATTGGTTCTATCGCGTTCTTGTCTTTCGTCATATAATACCAATAGAAAAAGACAACGTATAAGAAAATTGAGACAAATCCAAAAACTAAAGCAGCGTTAAGACTGGATTTTTGATAAAAAGGAATATTTCAGAATCTCATAGCTCAAATAGCGGACATAATGCACAGTGGAAATAATGACTAGCTATGCATAAAGAAAGGAATAAAATATAATCTTAATTGTTTCCTATAGTTAAATATATAAATTTTTATTAGATATTGTTTGGTTTATTTTCTATATTAGTGCAAAATCTATTGCTCTCATTCGAAGAGTTGAGGGAAAAATTTAGCTAGAGCTTTGTATGAGGAATAATGAAAAGGGGAGCAAAATAAATAGAAGATTCTGCATATATAGAGATAATGAGTTTAGTGTTATTATTTAAATTTAATTTATTTGTTTGCCCTAAAACTAGAAATTATGAATTATGTGCCCTATATGAATGAAAAGAATTATCCTTCAGCAAATTTAAATATATATATATATATATATATATATATATATATATATATATATATATTGCTAACAAATATTTAAATCAATTAAATTGTTAAATGATTCAGGAAATAACTCTAATTAGCCAAAACCTTTGATACTATTATTTTGAAATAAAATACAACTTTCTTCCTTTTTACATATTTATGCTACCTGTCTCGTCTGTCGTTTTAAATGTTACTCTAATCTCAAAAGTTTCAACTGAAGTTCTATCATAGACATTTAATTATTTTGTTCATCAATCAGAATGGATTGGTCAATTATATTTCATAATGGAACTTATTATTCCTCTAACAAAGGCAATGCTCTCAACCAGTATCAGGTCTTGACACGAATACTAATTACTTCTATAAAACCTCAATGAATAAACTTACCGAATACGATGCCACTACATCCGCCAAATATTCAATCAATCAGAATGGATTTGGTCCTAATCGCAACAGATCTCCTAGACACGCACGAAGAATCCCACACACTTCACACAAGCATCCTTCCTATTATAGAAACCATTTTGTCTTTAATTCCTTCGCCTTTATGCTACTTGATTTTATCATTCACTTCTAAAATTTACTTAATTTGCATAATCACGCTGCATTTGACTGAAAAAGAAGTTGGATTGTTAAACATGAGGTCAGAAAGCAACCTCCAGATGTCCGTTAAGGGAATTTTCGCAAACAACCTATGTTACATTCTATGTATTAAAAATATTTATATCTTAGAAACAATGTAAATTTTGTTAAATATGTTCCCTAGGGACATAAATATTGCACATAAATTAGAAAAACCCCATTACAAGTAAATAATTTAGATAGGTATTTGCTGAGACGGAAAATAAAAAACGTAAGTGGAAAATGATGTTTTTGTATGCGGAATGTCATGCTGAAACATTTATCGAGAAGAATCTTTCTTTTGTTGAAAGAAATGGAGAGTCATTGTTACGATAGGCATTTTATTTCCTCTTGAATCTTTAATTTCTCTACGATATATTTTGGAGCAATATTAGGTTGTTATTTTTTTGTGAATTGCTTTATCAATTACATAAAGAAACATATATTTGTCAAGGATGTTTTTCTAAGAAATGTATCGTAAACTTCATCGTCTATTTTTTAACAATTCTCCTGAAAATTCATAAGTCTGAAAATGAAAAGGCCTTAGGAAAAAATGAACAAAAAACTCTTTAAAATAAAATTTTTAAAAAAAATTCTAAGGTAAAAGCATTATAACTTCGGCTTTGTTTCCATCTGAGTGAATATTTTTTCAAAATATTTATTTGTTTATTTATATATTGTGGAACTCACCAGTATTTTTCAACATTGTTCAGTTGTTTGTTTGTCTGTTAATGTAGGATAACTTGACTTGGCTTTAGACTGTATATAGTAAACAAGTTAAGAGACATCTTGAAGTTTTGAACTTGATTTTATTGAAAGAAAAATTCAAAAATATGACGAAAGTTTGATGACGTTTATGTTTCGCTTATTTTCACTTTTAGAATAATCTAATCGATTTTTTGCTGGAAATTAAAGTAGATCATTTTGATTCGAAGCTTTTTTAAAAATAACGAAACACAGATAAGAACTCAAACCTTTTCTAACCACCTCTTAACCTTTAACCTTTTTTAAAGGTTAAAGGTTAAAACCTTTTCTACATCCATCCGGTATTACATCGCATAGCGCAATTGTTGATTTCTTGCCTAGTCATAAAATGCAAAAGGCATAGTAGGTCAATGAAGTCAGATAAAAATGGACTTCAAATTTCTTTTTCAAACACATATATTTCTAAAAGAATTCAATTAAAAAGGAAATAAAGAAATTATTAATGGTAATTCTGTTATTTAATGTTTTTTAGCCAAATACTGAATCGATTGAATTGTTATTAACATCCCTTGAACAAAATGTAGAATCTTATAATTCGTAATTACAGTCAAGTGACATGGACAACATCTGAGCCGACATTCCAATCTCCTAACATTCTCACCAAGCTACTTGAGTGATTGGAGTTTATATACATTGGATATTTATCAAATCAGCTCCCGAAGGAAGGAAGTAAATTCTGATGCAGAGGAATCCTGATCTTCAGAGAAATTAAGATACGAACACTTCCTCTGGTAGATACAATGTCAGCCAAAAGCGAAGGTCATGACCACTTGGTTACTTCTATTACCAAATACTCAAAACAGAAAGTTTATATTTCTAGATAATATTTAAAAAATAAGCATATATTCGTGTTTCTGGCTATAAAAATCTGATCAAAATAAATATGTTCCACATGGTGATTTAGCAGACTATCCTATTTTATTTTGTATTTTAAATAGTGTTTGTGATTTTAATCATTTCATTTGAAATTAATTAATATACCTTCCCTGTTTATTTTTTTGTATTACCTCCATCTAAGTATTTCAATATCTCTGTTGACGCATGCGCACATACATCCTATAAGTATTTCGGAGTCATGCATATATTTCTCTTCAACCAATCTCTGTTAGGGGTACCCTATCATTTGCATACCATACACCAATTTTTTGATAGACGAGTCCGCCATATAATTTGAGCACTGTTTATACCATATGTTCATTATTAAAGATTTGTGAATTGAGATCACAATAGAGTCTGCTTCACTTACAGCAGGAAAATTAATAACTTAATCTAGTAGTTAAATTAATTAATTTAAGCCAGCTTAATTAATTAACCATAGTAGCCTAGTGATCATTGTTGCTGTAGGAGTTGTTTTCGCCGAGTCATAGTTTCAAGATCTGAATTCACTTAAGTCCCACCAGCGTAGGGGGCCTGAGACAGTTTAAACCGTGTCGAGCTCCCAAATCTTCAAGAGACGGGGTATGAAAGTTTTCAGAGGTTGGGACCAACTCAAGATTCATCCTATTCGTTTGACTGAGATTCAGAATTTGAGGTTCGTCGCCAATAGCCTTCGTGTTGCATCTTAGTGAGATGAAAACAAACCATCAATCAATCAAACTGATGTAATTGTTTCATAAAAATATCACACGATATTTACCTTGTAAATGGGGAAGCATATCCTATCTTCAGAGTTTTTTTAAAATTTGCTAAACAGTTCTTCTCTTATCAAATTTGATGTTTGATCATCCAATGCACCACAGTTTGGCCTCCCCTGATTTAGGGACTTCATATGACTATAGTTAATTTGATACTTCTTCTACTACTTGATCTGTTACTTATGTAAATTAGATTAGAAATAATGGTGAGTAGGAAATGATTAGTTATATAGCATTTATAAATAGCGAGATGTTGTCATAAACAGTGAGAGATTGGAAGGCTAATATTAATAATTCGAGATAAAAAACCAATGTTTTTAAAAACAACGTTTTTATATGGTGGCAAAGTTTATTAAAAAAAAATATTTGGCGGTATTTTGTAAAATGTGGCTACCCTGGTCTACTTCGCGGACTTAACGTTCAGCTTAAAAAATCGCCAAGTTTCTCAATTTTTGAAATCGCGTCAAGTGGCTGGGCTGAACTGCATTAAAATTATTGAAAAATTATTTGAAACTTGTCGCAACTGTCTAAATATTGCATTGTTAGGCAAGTAAGAACGATTTCCAAAGTTTAAAAACTCTAGCTTGATGGGAAGTTGATTAAATTAACGATCAAAGATTTGATGACTCACTAATACACACACTTACAGACACACACCAAGTGAAATACATAAAAATATTGTAAAAATATACAAGTGCTCCATATCTTTTGAAATTAAAGTCATTTTATTGCAGTCCTGTAGTTGGCTGGATGTGGGTGTTTGGAAAGGGAGGATCCAACTCAAGTTTCATCCTTGTCACTTAGGCGAGATTCAAAATTACAAAGTATAAAGCCTATATCTCTCATGATATTTCTAAGTGCGACGTTAATAACAATCTTTCTAATAATCTATCAATGGTGTTATCATTGGATAGTACCATCTGCTAAATGAGTTTCCCTTACTTAGAAGTCCAAGAATAGGAGGCTCTTCGTATTCCAAATATTTGTCATAATGTTTTCAGCTGGTAAAACATCTTCGCTATTATCGGAGTTGATTCAATAAATCGGAACGATGATTTGCTTCCTATATATCTAATACAGAGACGGTAGAAGACGGTTGCAATGGCCGCAAAAGTTTTGACAGTAATTGTTCAGGATGAGAAGGCTATTATACTTACATTCTTTCATTATTTGAAAAAAGTAAAAACAGAAAAAGAACAATCACCACAGTGAGTTACCTCATTTCAATTTCTAGTACAGCCTTTGCCGTTCCAAACGCGGCTACTTTTTGAACCATTTTTGTGAGTAATGATAAGTTATCGATAAAAGAATACGTTGCACTTATAAGTACAAATGAGGAAAGTAATTGAAAAATATTTAAATATTTATTAGCTCTTACAAATGAAAAATGTGAATTTCTTAAAATAATAACAGTTTACCTTAAGTGTGTTATAATTTGGCTCTTTATTTGGTTTTTGTTCAGTTTTATTAGCTTCGCTCTAGAAGCAACACGAAAGCTATTGGTGACGCACCTTGCAATTTTGAACCTCAGCCTAATGCCTCGGATTAACCTGAGCGGCCACCTAACTCTCCTAACTGTCACACCCCTCCAAAGGGATGACATTAAGCCTCGATAGATTTTACGTACATCAGTCTCTGCTAAACTTAGGGTCTTTAATGGCCTTAAGGCTCGAACCCACCATTTGACGAAAACTGCCGGATGCGATTCCACAACCATGACATCTTGGCCACATGGAGCGTTGTATTTATCATTTTTACCCTTGACTTACATGATAACATAAACCATTACATTTTTAAGGAATCTTTAATTAAAGCTAGATCAAGTTTTTTTTTTTACTACCACTAGATTAAATAATCTTCGAAATAGAAATTGATTTCCGATAACTTTACTTTCCATTCTAAATAAAAAGAAAAAATATGTATAAATAGGAAGAGATAAATCCTTTTCTTGTCTTTTGTACTACTTTTCAACAAATAAAACTTTTCTACTGTCACTGGAATGAGCCACCTTCAAAATAATAATAGTTTTTCCATAATTTTTTTCAGTTGTTTACATACAACCCGAAAGGAAAAAAAAAATATATAAGACACTAAACCTCCGTTTACAGTTTTTTACTGTCTTTTTAACGAACTAAATTTTTCCATTGTCGCTAGAAGAAACTACCTTTGAAATCAAAATCGATTTGTTTATAGTTTGATTTTCTGTTTCTATTCAAACAGACAAAGAAAAAAATGTAGAACCCAAAAGATAATTCTATTTATTGTCTTTTTAACTAAGAAAACTTTGTAACTAGTTTTGTTCAACTGCTCCTGGAAGAAACCACCGTCTAAATAATAATCGATTTTCTATAATTTAGCTTTCTATTTCCTTTGAAAAAGGGGACAAAAGAAAGATTAACACAATAAATATGTACATTTATCACCATCGAAACACTCCTTTTCAAATTTTAGTTCCAAACATTTATGTTATGAACGCATTTTTCCAATTTTTTTTTCACTGAAGACGTTACTCACCTTCCCGCTTCCAATCAAACAGTCAAATCCGTATTCTTTTCTCTCTCTTTCTCTCTTCTATTTTATGAGGGTCGCTCAATAAGCCCTCAGGAAATCCATGAGATGACGCTCGTTTCATCTAAAATGTTTTTTTTATTAAACGCCACGACTCACTGAGCAACTGTATAAGCCTGAGTTACTCGTATTTAAGATCATGACGCCTGTTTTATGTCAAAAATTCGTCGTCATAAATATTTTGGCTGATGAGATCCTCCTCGCCTTCTTTTGAGCAGATTCACTGGAAGAAAATAGTTGTTTTGATTTTCGTGTACAACGATGAGTTCGTTTATCATCAATGGGGACAACTCTATGTAAAATAATGTCAACAACTCAAAACGGCTGCAGTCAAATTTTGATTCGACATCAAATGACAACTAAATTATTAATCAATGTCAAATTTGTTTTGGCTTCGTTTTATAGTTCGCAGCACTCCAGGGAGGCTACACGTGACTGGTATGATACCTTCTGTCATCAAATATAAGTAATTTTTGAACCACTCCTATATTTTTAATAGTAACACAACAGTAGCTAGGCCGTAATACAACAGAAGAATTACGAAAGATTTTAGATAATGAGGAAAGCTTATGATTTCGGTCCTTATATGTAATAATAAGCTGTTCACGTTCTTAAATTAATTCTTTATAAATTCAATTACGAAAAACAAAAATCTCTATCTAATCATAAGAAATGTGATCTAGCCAAATTAGTTTGACTAAAAAAGTGTAGCGAATGAATAGCAAAAAGCGGATGTATCAGATATACCTAAGTTAGAAAGGAAGCAGAAGTATAAAGGAATTGAATTGGACACAGTATATACATGTGCGTGTGTGAAATATTACATTTTATAGCTGGAGCCATAATTTGACTCTGCTTTGTAGAATTTTAACTTTGCCTTAACTGTATAAGCAAATACTCAAATCAGATTGTCAGAGTAAGCTTGATATTTAATAAATTCAAGAAAAACTAGTTAGTAAACGCGTTGTGTGCCCATGAGGGAAGCATTTCCTTTTATAACATAAATAAATAATTTATTAGACTGTGTATATTTTAATTCATTCTAATTGGATATATCTACCTAAGAAATTAAGTTGGAAGTTTGTGAATTAAGATGAAGGAAATGTTAGATAATAGGAAGGCGTTACACTTCTGTAGAATGATCCAAGGGTCACTAGGCCGTTTTAAAACAAAATAATTTTATTTATTTAGTAATTTCTGACACTTTTTTACAAATAGAAAACACACTTATTTGTAAAATATTTAATTTAATTATTGATAACTGCATTTAAGAGAAACACAATTTTTCTCTTCAACCTTATGCGTTCCTTCTAAGAAGTAAGCCATCATCAATTGCAATGTTTGTTTATTCCTAGAATTTCTTCAAACATGTTGACATATCTTTCAAATGCTCCTATATAATAGAGTGTGGGGATATAAAGTCACGTGATTGTAGCAGCCACTTGATAAAAGTTTTCCGCGAATTATCTTTCTACTAAACATTTTCTTAAGAATACAACTGTCAGGTGAGCTGTATAGGCAGTAATAACTTGCTAACATTGTACTCCCGTTGTATCTTTGACTGACGCATGAAAGTTTCTATCATTTTTGATACCTATCCCCTTTAAAGTTTAGGAAGGATTTCTAGATATAATTTGATTATTCAGTACTCTTCCATTTCTCCTGCGCAAACGAAAATTTCGCCAAAAATGATACAACCGACGCCAAACAGAATATGTGTTTACCGTGTTTTCTCGCCAATGCAATCTGCTTAGCGAGATTTGCGTCGGCGAAATGGCAAAGTACCGATTATTTTAACACGTTGGTCGGTTGTAAATTTCCCTATATTTCATTTGGAATGATTTGCTTTAATAATCTGAAATGAAAAAAATATATATATAATTAATTGATTTTAGAGTTATTTGAATTTTAAATGGTCCAAAGACTTTTTGGCTGCCCTGAATAATGAAAAAAAAATTAAATTTGGAACTCTAATTTTTTTTTATTAGAAAGTAATCATTCTTACTTTTTCCTGTTTTGTCGGCAGCAAAAGAAGACTTGGTGATACTGAATAGGAAAAAGGATGCAAATGAGTTTGAAGCCAAAATCAGCATAAAAATAGGGATTTTTTTTTAAAATGAGAAATGTTTAATATTTTAAGTTCCAGTAACTGCAACTTTGATCGCTAATACAAAATGTCGAATGCATTAATAAATTCTGAATAGATATTCATGATAACTATTTTATTTATAGATTTTTCAAGTATAAAGTATGTATACATTTTTCATGAGGACACTTTACCATTTAAATGATCCAAATATCAAAAAACAAAAAAGAATTATATTGTTATTTTCCTTGTGTAGTGTTTCAGTGATATATATTTATATATATATATATAAACTGCTGTTTGTAGAAAATGCAACACCATGAAGGAATCATCAGAATCAAATGAAATTCGCAGCAAATGTCAATTATAGGATATTATGCAAATTAATAAAGTTTCAGAGCCATCGCGCGTGCGCGGCGCGCGCAGCGCCCTCTGAATTGATGCTGAAAGCGTATAAATAAAGTGCTGTAGCGGGACGTTGAAAAAAGTCTATGATTATTTGTTAGTGGCAAACGTTTAGTGAGACCTGAGTATGCCTCCACGACGGAAGAATAAGAAATTCAAGCAACTTACGGAGTTTGAACGAGGGAGGATAATCGGCCTTCGAGAAGGAGGATTTTCCTATCGCGCAATAGCAGCTCGTATGCAGCGGAACAGTTCCACAGTGATGCGAGTTTGGAAGCAGTGGACCGACGAGCACCGAACAACTCGAAAAACAGGCACTGGACGACAGAAGGTGACGTCAGAGCGCGATGATCGACACCTGCTCCGCATGGCGGTGAATGATCGCACAGCTTCCTCCAGGCAGCTGGCAGCACGTTGGTCTACTGCTACAGGTGTACAATTGTCGGCTTCGTCAATTCGTCGTCGTCTGCTGCGCCGTGGATTACGTGCAAGGGTGCCTTTATACAGGATTCCCCTCACGGCGAATCATCGACAGCTGCGTCGGCAGTGGGCTCTTGAGCACAGAGACAGGCGAGCTGATTGGCACCAAGTTGTCTTTTCAGATGAATCACGCTTCAGTTTGTGGACCCATGATGGCCGTGTTCGTGTTAGACGTTATGCCGGTCAACGCTGCCTTCCTGAGTGTATTATTGAACGACATAGTGGTTGAACACCCGGAGTTATGGTCTGGGGTGCGATTTCGTATCATGGACGATCCAATTTGATACGAATTGAGGGTAATCTCAATAGCAACAGGTACGTCCGTGAAGTGCTACAGCCCGAAGTCGTTCCTTTCCTTCAAGGCATCCCTGGAGCTATCTTTCAGCAGGATAATGCACGCCCACATGTTGCGCGGACTGTTCGAGACTTCTGTTCAGCACAACGCATGCAACTTCTTCCTTGGCCTGCTTATTCACCGGATATGTCGCCTATTGAGCACGTGTGGGATATGGTTGGTCGGCGTCTCGCTCGTGATCCGCGTCCTGCAGTTTCCAAAGACGAACTTTGGTTGCGCATACAAGCGATATGGAATTCTCTTCCT
>BMAW01058041.1:278181-312274 GCA_019974015.1 Nephila pilipes | reverse complement strand
ATATATATATATATATATATATAATTTTTAGCGTGATATTTAAATTTTAACAGTTCATGAAATTATTTCATTGACCCTCAAACTTTAAACTGTTTCTTTCTCAATCCTGTTCACGTATTTAAAACGGTAAGGCCTAGTTCTGGTTATTTCGCTTGATAACTTCAATAATTATGAGCGTAGATATGGATAGTGTTTTTTTTTTAAATCTGCAAATATTTAGCGGGTTTTTTTTTTTGGTGTCAGATAAAAAAGAATTTGAAAAACTATATACAGGGTGATCAATTTAAAATGGTACCATTGGTTTTTGTTATTACCTTGAAATCTGACGGATGTGACAAGTATTCTAACACTGAAGTATAATTTTTTTAACCTTGTTTAAGTGTGGGAGACAATTTCCAAGACTGTTGGACTCTTACCACTTTATTTATGAGATAAAACAGAAAAAAAGACGAACAATGTTTCTTAATCCTATGATAATTTTATTTTTGAAAAACATAAATTAATTCAGATTTTTATCATGACATACAGTAAATATTGAAAATATGAGCCACCATTTTGAATGCAGATATGAACACGTCGAAGTAGAGTTGTTGATACACTTCTCTATATTGATGGTGTTATTGGCGATATTTCTTCAGTTATAAATTTGTTTTATTTCCTCAATGTTTGTTTGCAGGACTTCTCTGGAAAACTTTATGTTTCAGATAACGCCTCAAAAAAATTTAACAAGTTGAGGTCTGGTAAGCTTGGTGGTCAGAGGTCTATTGAAATAAATGGTCATTAAAGAATTCTTTAAGCACATTTAGTGTTATGTTTTACGAGTATACAGTGGCTCCATCTTGCTGAAATCATCAGTAACTGTCCTGTATCTCAAGCGAAGAAATAAAAGTTGGAGTTATGTTCAGTTACACTTCGGAAATCATTACATTTAAAGAATTATTTCTTGCAGACTATTTTTATTTTTGTCATTCATAATGTTATGAAATGAGCTTTCAAAAATAAAAATAATAAAAAAAAACTTTGAGGGAAACCAACGACTTTCTCAAATCATTTCAGCCAAATCGGATTAAAAATTACCTATGATGTTCATTCGAATTTATGTTTAATAAACGAGTTTTCGCATTTAGAACGTTAAAAAAAAAGATACCCGTACCTTAAATATAAATATATTAAATAAGTAATGAGGTTTAAAGTCTTCCTATATATATTATAGATGTTAATAATACAAAAAAAAAATGGATTCTCTTTTAAATTGATCATCCTATATAATGCAAATACAACCAAACCCATGAACGGAATTGTGAAAAACACTTCTAAGAAATTGAGAAAAAAATTGAATAAAAGTGTTAAAATTTGTAAAGGTTGTAAGAGTTTTAAAACTGTTATACATTTTGAAAACAATTTAAAATTTAAATAACTTTCCGCAAAATTATATTTTTTTGGAATACTTATTTTATCTTCATTCGTACTTAATGAATATTCAAGTAAATATTTTACACGTATCTAATTTAATAAAGCTAGTCATAGTTGATTTTAATTATTCTTTGTGGAAGGATGTATAAGCTGCAATTTTTTTTATTTTTACCCACTAACTTTTGAAAAGTTTTTTGCTTCGAAAAATATTTTTAATTAGTAGTTTGGATTCGTGAGAGGTAATTCATAAATTACATATTCACTCTCAGCTCCTGAATGTATCAAAATTGTATACAAACACACTGTTTTAAAAATAATAATAATTATAATAATAACTAATGGAGGAATTTTGTATTCTGAATTTTAATATACAGATAATTTAGGATCAAAAAAGAACAAATGATGATAATTAATGGGATTCTTAATTTTTTAGGTGATAATTCTCATTAAATTTCAGAAGAAATTTAATGAGAATGACGAAAATTGCCTTTCATTTGGAAAATAAGATCACTATTTAATGCATAAGCTCCTTTTTAAATCAGATAAAACACGTAAATATTTTATTCCACCTATTTTTAAAGCAATGATTTATGAAAACTTCGCAGTGAATTTTCTACCTTTATTTATACTGCTTCTTCCCAAATTATATGCTTTATTTTATTAAATTTATTATAGTTAATTTTTCAGAATTTCCAATTTTCTATTCAGCCTTTTGTAATAATTCCTTTCAAAGTTCGGTCTGAAATAAACTTAAATTACTACTACAATGTCACTTAACAATTAAAATTTTTACAATTCTCATTTTTAAATTAGAATTTTCTTTAACTATCGAGTTCATTATTCGTCAAAAAAATTAAATTTACTACTTAAATATCATATATTCACTAAAGTTTAAAATTCTGATTTTTCTAATTAGAAATTTTTCAATTATCCTTTTAGCGCTTCAGCTACGAAAAATTCAAATTACTAATGAACTCTTAACTCATTTAATCTGATTAAAAATGCTTACAATATTATTTAAAATTGAAATAAAAATTAACTTTTAATGTATTTAAAGCATATGAAAGAATCAAAAATAAACAAAGAGAAAAAAAGCTAAACTAAGAACATTTTATATTATTAAAAAGTCTTTTAAAGCTAGAGTTTTGGAGTTATATTAGGAAATGGTTACTTTTCGATGAACAAAACCTTTGTATCTTACAAGCTTAATGCATAATTGCTGCAAGACATGTCAATAGTTTTAATAAATTTGTTTTATATACATAATCTTTAGAGCAATCTAATTTTCAATACTGTAATTTAAAAGAATTATTGGAACGCGACGGTAAGCATGGAAATATATTTTCAATAATATTTTATTTTGTGTAAAAGAATTTAATCTGGAATCCTGTCTTCTAAGAAATAGTTTTATTACTGAATGATTACTCTAATTATATAAGGCACCTTATTATCACAAGCATGTCTTAAATTCTTATAAACACATTAAAATGTCAAATGAGCTTTTCTTATCAAAATGAAAATTTAATACCTATATGTATGTGATTCTTAAATTCATTCATTAATAGCAAGAATCATTCACAGAATCAAGAGATATAATAAAACGTCACATAAACATGACTTCCGCAAGATAGGTTTTTTCGGTAAAAGAAACTTAGGATGAATTATTCTAACAACAGCGCAACAGAACATTAATAAATTAATCGCATAACAGCATTAACGAATTATTTTCGTAAAGGCATAACAAATCATTAATGTGATTTATTCTCACAACAACTTATAAATCTTCTAACTCAAATTAATAAATAAATTTCCAACAATAAGTATGGAACACCAAATAAGAAATAAAATAAATTTGCATTAAGGAGGAGACTATGAAAGTATTCCATGAGATCTTTAAATTAGATGACGATGCCATAGCTATCAGATAATAAACTACACCGGTTATTGATATAAAAATGAAGAATACTGTACCATCATATATTATAGGAGTTGAAAATTAGATATGTTTGACTGAAATGGTAATTGAATATATTTGGACTTATACCGTCTGGGAAGGAAATATGCATCAGCAGGTTCCTTTTTATGTCAAATTCTTAATATAATTCCTTACAGCAAGGGCGGAAGTGTACGAAAAGAGCCAAAAAGATAAGGCTTTACGGTCTGATCCTTCATAGTAGTGATGAAAACCTCCTGACTGCTGATAGAATGCGTTGACGAGATGCAATAAGGAGACAAGTATAGCCCGATATTATCTTGTTTATGCCTCAGATTCTCGCCTAAATTCCAAATGTATTACTCATGCCAGTCATTAAACCTAAATTGGGACGCCGCTAACTACAGAGAGCGCAGGGGACATCCCATCGTAGCATTTGTAGAAAACTGGACGATAAGAAATTAAATGAGAAATAAAATATTTTTTTTATAAACTAAGTAAGTGGTTATCAGATTGAGAGAATGAAATGAAAGTAAACATCAGTATTGTGTAAGCAAATTTGCTTAAAATATTATAATTAATACATGCGATTGACTTCTTATAGAATCACGGACCTGTAAACTATATACGGTTTTATGTAGATGCAATATGAGCTAATTTAGTTTAATTACTGCAAAGAATGTTGTGAAGAATCCTTTTGAAGGCAACCAAAACATTCAGATCTCTTCTCAACTGCATCGAAGAATGCAGTTATATACACTCAATAACAAAAGAAACGATATACCAATCAGAAACTGACTGATTGTAATGAAATTTCGTTTGCAAATACATTTGAACCTAACAAGCAAATGTTAAAAAATTGGTGTCCAAAGAATGAATTGCGGTGGCTACAGCGCATATCGGAACTGCACAGTCAGCAGGTATACATAAGAAGTGATTCTCGATCTGATGGTCAAATTTTTTGTTGCATTACGATTTAGGATACTTTTCAATGTCTTAAAAAATATCTAGCCACTGAATTCAAGCTCATTACGAGCAACTGTGAAGGTTTGAAAGAGGTAGTATAATTGGATTGAAAAAGGCAAGATGGGCAAATCGGAGAATCGCTCATCATATGGGCGGAAGCGATGCGACGTTTAGAAGATGCTGGAAAGAATGGGAGATTAATAGCAGATTTCAGCATCATGATGGTAGCTTTCAGTGTCAAGTGGAGCCACAGCAGATCGGGAGGACAGAGTGATTGTCATATCAGCTATCACAGTGTCTGATTCATCGTTATCAACCATCAAACGTGCGACCCGCACCACCATGACCATTCACAGGCGGATGATAGAACGCAATCTACGCTAGTACAGATCTCTACCCCACCTGCCACATACGTTTGTACACTGTCGAGCCAGATTACAGTGGTGCTTGGGGTCGATCAGGTTGGAATGATGTTGACTGGAGACGTATAGTGTTTCGCGACAAATCTCGCTTCTCACTGTGTCCTGACGATAATCGAAGATGTTTCTGGAGACGCGCATGGCATACATAAGAGAATGCATTCATGCTTAGAATAAATACATAAAACTAAATTAAATTAAATTGAAATTTAATTTTTTTAAAATAAATAAATTTTAAAATTTTAAAAATAATTAATATTTAAAAAAACATGCGTACTTTATATATTATCGCTATTTCTAGTGAAATTTATAATCATTAAAACATGAACCACTTTATTAACAAAAGAACTTTTTCCTGAGCTGAAAGATATTCAATAAACTCGGAAATAGATAATTAATTCGGAGAAATGAAAATTACATTTTACTTCAAAAAGTCCCATGTTTACATAACATCACAAAAGAAATACTAGTGAACAAACATCAAGACGAGGATGTGCCTGGAATGGGAAAAAAAACAGAATCCCAACAAATAATATTTCAAATATGTTGGATGACGTCTCTGAATGAAATGCATATATGACAACAAACATCGGGATTCTGTTCCTTTTCATGTTCAAAGAAGTCTCCCGTGCATTTCAATTTATCTTTCAGAATATCTGACTGAAGAAATATGCCATTCTTTTATCCTTCAGAAACAAATATGGGAAAAGAAATATATGTGTATAAATGTCATTGAAAACATGTATTTTGCCCTTCTTTTATTTATTTTTTTTTCTAAGTATCTCTTACATGTTTCATTTTATTAAAGTTTTTAGCATTTATAATGCTGTTTTTTCCCCATCATATAGAATTCATTTTGCGCTACAAAACTTTTGAATACATTTTTATGCTTGAATAAATTTACATGTTGAGTATTTTAACAAGAATTCTCATAGAAATATGTCTTAAGAATATTTTTTTTTCTTTTTAGTCAAAAAAGTTATTCGTAAAGTTAAATGTGATATAAATGTGAAATATTGTTTGTGATATTAAATTTGAACAAATTTGAATAAACTTTTTAACTTAAAATAACTAATTTCATTTTGAAAAATGTTTGTATTTACAATCTTCAAAAATTAGAAAATTGAAATTAATTAGAAAATTGGATTTAATGGTTCTTTAAAATTGTTGAATTTATCACAGAACTATTAAAATCAATTTTTCTAATATAAATAAGCACATCTCCTTTTTTATTTATTTACCGAAATAGAATAAAGTTATTTATATTCTCCCTCACCTTGAAGACATCAAAGCTAAATATTTCATCATTTGTGATAAAAGAAGAGCCATATTATACACAAAGAACACATTTAATTCATTATTTACTTATAACTAAAGTAAGTACTAGAAAAAATACAAAATAAAACATAAAAAGTAAAAATTATTTGATGCAAATTGTGTTTGTATTCAGTAATTAATGTATCTTATTAAGTTTTCATGCTGTAGCGATAATGTTGCACAACATTCAATATTATAATTTAATTTCAAATAAGCCTAAATAAATGTGGCGAATATTGTAATTTTGATTAGGGGACTTGATCGAATTTATGACAGTTTATGAAAATAAAGACTTTGAAAATGACGAAGTTGAAGGGGAAATTCGGCTTTTAACAGCCGATTTAATTCTCGAGGGCTTGCCATTTGCTACAAGTGCGAAACAACATTTTCTTTCTCATGATACTGACATAGAGCGTGCATTAAATTTCAATGCAATCTTAAGTTTTGTGTGGCAGGATATCAAATATTATTTAAGCAACTTGAGATACAAAAAGAACAACCGCTAATAACACACTTTGTAACAACAAAAAAACCCAACAGAGGCTCTTAATAGCGAACGAAATTCTTCATTTGAATCAAATCCGACAGTTGTGCTAGATATATCTGATATGTCTATGATGATAGCATTTTGATCCAGTTCATAATAAACGTTCACGCTTGTTATCAAGTAGTGATGAATAGTTGATAGTCAGTAGTTTCATTCCTAATTTCAAATTGAATTCTTATATGTTGTATGTATTTACAATCAGAATTTTCACTGCACTAAGATTAGTTTTCTTTTTCTGATAAAAATGAATTATTTTTGTTTTTTCAATATGTAATATGGATTTCATTACTATTTTTGCACGGTTTTTTGAGAAAATATTTCGAGTTTTTTCATCTTACACGATATTTTAAAGTTCGAGAACATATCCTCATATTTACCATACGTCGCATGTATTTTTTACTCGAATAAGTTTTGCACGGTTTGCTAAGGAACATATCTATCGTGTAAAAAAGAATTGGGTGTACTTATTATCACCTTCAATAACACCCTTCCTCTATCTCTACAACAATCCATGCGAATCATCCATCGTTCAAAACAGATCTGGAAGTCATCTATCAGCTCCTTCAGGACGCGTATCGCTTTCTCTTTCACAGCTTCAACGGACTTAAATCTGGTTCATTTTAATGTATATTTTAAAACGTTTTTCTGAATTTCACTTGGTGTGTGTGTGTGTGTGTGTGTGTGTCATCAAATTTTCGATCGTTAATTTAACCAACTTCCCATCAAGCTAGAGCTTTGAAATTTTGGGAATCGTTCGTACTCGCCTAACAATGCAATATTTAGACATTTGCGACAAGTTTTAACTAATATTTTCTTTAATAATGCAGTTTAGCCCAAACACTTGGCGCGATTTCAAAAATTGGCACCAAACTTGGCGATTTTTTTTTTTTTTTGGCTGAGCGTTAAATCCATGAAACGGAACAGGGTAGCCACATTTGGCAAAATACTGCCAAATAATTCTTGTCGCCAAGGATAAACCTTTCCTGAATTCTGGTTCCCATTTTTTTTAATAGAATGACTTACAAACTTTCAAATGCATGTTTTGATTTTATGAGTATTATGAATTTCTTAATATGCTCACAAATGTATCTTTTTAAGTAAATTTTAAAGTTAAAAATAACTAACAGTTTTAACTAATATTTCAATAATTTTCTTTAATAAACTTTGCTGCAATATAAAAACGTTATTTTTAAAAACGTTGGTTTTTATATCGAATTATTATCTTACAAAACTGATATAAGTCACATTGCCCAAGATTCATCGAATACGGCAGATCGTCTAACACTAGGATGCCATACTTGGCTAGAAATCGACAGATTGGCGTATCGTCTTGGCGGAAAAATTTGTAGTATAGATTCTTTGTCAATTGTTTAAGTTTCAGAAATTGTACGAATACTTAACCGATAGTGAGCTCGAACCAGATAATTGAGTTTTTCGATATTGTCTTCAGGTTTTAACGTGGATGGGTGACCCGGGAGTGAACCCTTTTCAATGTCTTCTCGGCCATCTTGAAAACACTTAAACCACTCAAAGACACGTGCACGCAATAAACATTCATTGCCATACACTTCTTTTAATAAATTATAAGTTTCATTAGCAGTTTTCCCATACTTCATGCTTAATTTTAAAGCATATATTTGCTCCATTGTTGCACTTCTTTCTTCGGGGAAAGAAACAAAAAAATATTGTATTGTGAAGGGTTATACAGATTTGTTTATAGAAGCTAGATGCACTACATTCGAAAGATAAAGTTTCACGCTAAGCAACTGTCGGTCATTGGGGTTTGGCGTATGGTACTTTTTCTGTAACAGCATCAGTCTCGGTATTTAATCGCCACACCTCAAAAATAGAATACATTCCTCATCTCATAGAAAAAAGCATGTTTAAATATTTTCTAAAAAAATACTTCTAAGAAAAAGATAAGATCACATCATTTAAAAAGAAAATGAGTATTTTGTGAAGTCATTTACTTCTTTTAGAGAATGATTAATAAACTGTTATTACCTTATTTCCTCTTTTAATAGACGTTGGAATGGATGGTCATTTTTGTGTGTCAGGAACCTAATTTTTCCTCTTTTTAGGTCATAGAACTCATTTTAAATTCTTGCTAAATGAGAAAAAATATCTTTATCCAAGCCAATTTGTTCCTTGACGGAGTTTTTAAAATGAGTTTTCAAGCTCATCTCGTTTTAAAGCTGTTAATTTCCTCCATCTTCATATAATGACAGGAGTGCAGCTCCCACTGCTTCATCAGCGTCTTTGTTCATTTTGATTTTTTAAGGATATATTTTTTCCCCATTGGAGTAAAAAAGGGCCAAGACATTGCCATTTGCCATTTTTTTTGTTTTGTTTCATCTCATCAATTTTTTACAGTGAACTGTCGCTTATAACTATTATAATTCAGAAAAATTGGAAAATATCAGCAACCATATTTTCGATTCCAATTTTTTGTGGCAGATGACAGTCTTTGTTTTTCTTTCAGCGTTTATTCATCGCATTTGTTTCAGCACGTAAAACATCGGAGTGGAGAAGACAAAAATGTTTTAAGAATACTCTGTTGGATGAAACAATTCCTAATTTCATAATTTCAAACCTTCATTGTCAGTAAGTTATATAAAAGAGTATTTCAAATTAAAATAAATATCTTTTATTTCTTTTTAACAAGTTCTAACTAGAATTTCCTGCTCTCTAATCTAAAATGAATTAGATAAAACATAGATTTCTTATATAATTATTTCTTAAATATATTTATAAATCGATAGTAAATTTAATTAAATTTCCCTAAAATGAACAGAAGGTTTTAGTTAGAAAATCAGGTAAGCGACATGTTCAATCAAAACGAAATTCTTTTAATGTTTTGATAAAAATGCACTTTATTATTATTCATAATAAAACAAAGGAATATACTTGAAAATTGTAATAAGAGCTTCCTTTAGACACTCTTTAATTACAATTACAATCGGCAAAAAAAAACGGAGACTGTTCTAGTTATAAAAATAAATGTTTGATTGAAAAATTCATCGTATTCGCATGCAGTGGAGCTTCATGCCTTCAATAATGCAATAAGAGAATCTACAAAAAGGTTTTATTAAATAACTTGATGTATGCGAAGTTGCGAACCAATAACTTCATCAATTACAGCAACTATTTTGTTTCAGTGGATGATGCAATCCCCTTGCGTATGTAATATAAGTTAACTCTCAAAGTAAGAAGGTTCCGTTAAGAAGAAGTAAGGTTCCGTAGAAGCGTAGATTTCTCTCTATCATCCACCTGTGAATGGTGATGATGAACACTCGTGTGCGAGTCGCACGTCTGATGTTTGATAACGATGAATCAGGCGCTGTGACAGCTGATCTGACAATCACTTTGTCCTCCCGATCTGCTTCGGCTCCAGGTGACGCTGAAAGCTACCATCATGATGCTGAAATACGCCATTGTCCTCCTATTCTTGCCAACATCTTCTAAACGCTGCATCGCTTCCACCCATATGACAATCGATTCTCCTATTTGCCCATCCTACCTTTTTCAATCCAATGATACTACCTCTTTCAAACTCTGACAGTTGCTCGTAATGAGCTGGAATCCAGGGGATAATATTTTTTAAGTTGTTGAAAGGTATCCTAAATCGTAATGCAACAAAAAATTTGACCATCAGATTGAAACTCGCTTCTTATGTATACCTGCAAAGTGTGCAGTTCCGATATAAACTGTAGCCACCGCAATTCATTCTTTGGACACCAATTTCTTATCATTTGCTTGTTAGGTTCAAATGTCTTTGCAAACGAAATTTCATTACAATAAGGCAATTCCTTCTTGGTATATCGTTTCTTTTGTTATTGAGTGTATATAACTGCATTCTTAGACGCAGTTGAGAAGATATCTGATCGTTTTGGTCGCCTTCAAAAGGATTATTCACAACATTCTTTGCAGTAACTAAACTAAATTAGCTCATAGTGCATCTACTTAAAACCGTATATAGTTTACAGGTTATAGAAATAATTCGCTAATCATTAGATTTATCATTCTTTAATTTTTTCTTGGTATAAAATAGTAATTAGTTAAATTTGAAAGTTTATCAGCAAAATGTGCTAAATATGCGTTTAGAAGCTATGTGTCACCTATGACAATCAAAATTTGTTTTAAAAGTTATGAATAAAATTGCGCACCATAATTGGGTTTAAAATATGACACTCAATATCTATAATTAAACATATATAAGTTTATTCTATAGTAATTTTGCAGTTTTAACTGATTTAGTTATTATTACATTATGATCCTCACATCAGTAATTTTACCACGAAATTAAGAGGTAATTTTTAAGTTTTATGTATGAATTTATATTACATTCTTAAAATTATTCAACCTATAATTAATATGTGTGATGAAAAATAGTTAATTTTTGACATGTTAAGACATTGAAACTGATATGGAAAAAGATCTGTCACTAAATATCTCAAGAAGAAAATATCTTTGACGGCATCATTTCTCTGTACTCTTTGGATAAATCATTCTGAGTTTTAAATAACTCTGTATAGTTTTATTTTAATTCTCTGTCACTCACTTCTAATGATGTTAAGATATTTAAAACATATGTGTGAACTTTTTTCTTTTTTTTATCGGTATTCTAGTATACTGACTTTTTAGGGACTTCGAAATATTGAATTTCGTTTTTAAGGGTTATTCTATCTTTTCTGTGATGGTATTGTGATTGCTCGAGTTGAAATTAACCAAATTTTGACTTTTGACAATCACTCAGCAAGATAAAGAAATCTTACGAGTATAAGGGAAACCGATTATAGGGCTTCTTCTTAATCGTTATGTTTCCCATTAGAGAAGAGAGATTTCAAATTAATTTATTCGAATTGAAATGTTCGACCTGTATCAGATTTCGTCAAGTTCACTAATCCCTATACTGTAAAATATTCCTTCTAACTTAGTTTTAATGATTCATTTAATTTGTTCAGGAATAACCCCAATTCTTGTAAGATATTAAATGTGTTTATATATTACATCTACCTAGAACAGAATGCAATTATAGCATTTTAAGATTCAATCTGATAGTCTAAAGAATGCCTGAAGTGAGAAAGCAGACAGAGAAATTGAAAGCGATCCGTTTTTCTACATTTTATCATTTTATGAATTAAAAACCATTGATAAAAATATTAACAAACATTTGAAGAGTTTAACATGCTTGAGCATATTTTATTTATAATTTTCTTTCTAATAACTAACAAACATTTTCAGCGATAATCATTATTTCTGATTACAAAATGAATACTTGTAAATAAATTAAGTCCATTTCTTAAATTTTCGTCTTAAGCAATTTTAAAGTTACACTATTAAAACATCATTATCTTGGTATTGTCTTATATAATTATAAATAAAAACGTTACTACACAAATATGATATTTTTATTAAAATCTGAATCGATTGAATGCATGTTCAAGATATGTTACAAGTCCAAAATTATTTATCTCAATATTGTTTAGAATATATGGAGAACAGTGTCTCAATATTGTATACAAAACAGTGTCGTATCAGTCATTCTTATTTGTACAAAATCCCTTTCATCACTGGAGACATTAAAATGTTTTTCTTCCTGCAATAACATAGTTTAGAGATCCAAAGTCAACTCAAAATCCTAAGAGATAAAAACGTCTCGATTGCCTTTTCATTTGTTCGAGGACACATGGGTATTTTTCGAAGCGTGTGGGCCGATTTATTAGCAAAGACTACAATCAATCGCGAAATTAACAGTGCTGTAAATATTCCGAAATCCATCTGTAAGGTCGTGAGAGAAAGTGTAGTGGGGTCTTGGAACCAACAATACATTAGCTCAAACAAATGGACCTTAACAAAGAAATTTCCCCCTTCAATTAAATTGAGATTGTCATGCTATCATGTTTTCACCAATTGTAAAATGACCCAATTCCTTACTGGTCTAGGAAACTTTAAAATATACCTTAGCAGATTCAATTTGGATCCAGTGACTTCCTGTGAATGTAACGTTGGTGGCTAAAAAATTGTGGAACATGCGATTATTTTCAATGAAAGAAAGAGCCTAAAATTAGCACCTAAAGGCATCAACATAAATTGTCCTCCTGATTTTCTCCAGCTAGTATTCAAAAGAAATGCATTTGGCAATTTTTTGTAAATTTATTGTAAATCCTTTTTAAATATTTGTAATCCTCCTTTTTCTTAAATTTTCCCTTTTGTTATTTTCCTTTTGTAATGTGTTTTCATACTTACTTCTGTAAGCCCCTTCTGATAATTTGTGATGCATGGGGATTTGTCGGTGTTCCCAATGAAAAAAATATTCTTATTAAAAGTAATAATAAAAAATTATTATTTTCTTTAGCTTAATCTCTTAATAACTGTAACGTGAAAAAATAGTAAGATAGTAAATATTTTTTGGTTGAATAAATAATATACATTAAATCCATTGTTTATTAATTAGATCTTGTACATCAAAAGATTTTATAAAATAAATATTTTTCATTTCAATTTATGATTATTCCGTTACCTTCATAGTGATCTTAGGAAAATTTCTATAACAGTAAGAAATAATGAAGAAAAGAAATAAAATTATTAGTAACTTTTAATATAAAAAATAACATCAAACGTAATGTATGAGTTTGCACATTTCTCAGCAACCAGTGTTGTTCTCTAATTTTTTTAAATATATTGGTGTTGAAAATTAAGAGAATTTTCATATTTTGTAGATTATTTCCAGAAGTGCTGGAATGACTGTAATTAAATTAAGTACATACATAATAATTTATAGAATTCAAAAAAATACCAAACAAGAGATATAATATGTACATATAATTATACAGGTAACTCAAAATAAGTTTACAAGATGGAGTAAAATAGGGTTAACAGAGAGTATATATAGTTCCTTCTTACAGTTATACGGTTTTCACAATTTGAATTCATTTTAGAAATGAGACAGTTTATGAATTTTAAAGTCATTTGGTCCCGTTCCTACAGCTATGCTTTTGGAATTGCTGGAAGTTTTTGGGTAAGGAAAGTCACAAGGTTCAGTTGCCTTCCGAAGACCATCCCTGATGTGCTAATACAGGTAAGATCAGGCTTGCTAATCCAATCTACAAATGTGTTCCCTATTTAGAATTTTGTCATTCAAATTAGCCCTATGTGAACGAGTGTTTTCATTTCTAAAAATGAAATCTGGCTTAAATTTGTGATACAGATAAAAATGAAATCTACTCCCTTGAAAATTCAAATACATAGCTCCATTATTTCTTCTCTATACCTGACAACAATTCATAGTGCACAAACCCATTTAAAAGCATGGATGTCAGTGCGCTAACCCAATTTGACACCAGTCTAGACAATGCAGCCTCCCTACTGTTAAAGGATACATAACGGGTCTTTGGTTCCTTTCAGATGAAGGCAGATCGAGAATCAAAAGTTAGACAGAAAAATGACTTATCAGTGAATGCAACAAATTTCTGTTGACCATTCTCAAACTTCTAAGTGTTGTGCCCGATGCTAAGCGGACTCGTTTGTGCACAGACGTGAGCAGTAACCAATCAACAACTTGATCTTATGAAAATTATATCTTTAATGTAGCTTTTCGGAAATAGTAACCCTTGAAATTTGGGTATCACTGGCAGTATAAAATTTGAGAGACAGCTGTGTGAGAAGCCGATACTCTCCAGTTTCGATTTGCTGTAATGGACAAGTATCGATTTTTATTCGTCATCATGACTCTTGAATGACCTTTCATGGGCCATTTCTTGATAGAAATCAGTCTCCTTTAACCCGTTCACTACCAGCGTATCATATTTGATACACTCGCGGTGGCTCTCCTGTGCCCAGCGTATCACAATAGATACGCTCCGGAATGTCTTCTGCAGACCAGCGTATCAATAGAGATACGCTTAAAGAGAACGTTTCATTTGATTTTTTTTAATATTACAAGATGGTGTTAAATTACCGCGAAATCTATATAGATAGGTTATTTGGAATGTTGACCTTGGCGATATATGCTTGGATTTCACTTCTGGATACCAGGAAGAGGGTGGGAGGAGGTTATTGTTAAAAGCACATATTGCGGCGCTGTTCTTTAAATGTAATGACATGATTCAAAGCTTGCACTTGCCTTAAGTTTACTTTTTTCTTTCTTCTTGCTTCTTAGAAGTTCGAAGGATAATTTATGGCTCTTAATGGGAGTTAGGGCTTTAGGTAGCAGATGCTCTCAGCTGTTCATTTCATTCAGTCGGTTTTTATTTGTAGCGACAGTCTTGACGAAAAGAAAGTATTTATCTGATATTAATATTTGCTAAATAATGAATGAATTCGACGGTAATAGCGAAAATAATCTAAATCTGTACATAGACATTAAAGTAAAATAAAAGGAAATAAAAAGGACTGAGATGTTCCCTTTGCTCAAACTCTTGCGGGAAGCGTCAGAATATGTGTCTAATACATATGACGTTGGACTTTGCATTGATTTTTTTTTATAAATATACCATACAGCAAAATAAGATTTATCTTTTATATTTATGTATTCCATGTAATGGTACATCTCTGATGTACCATGAAATTTATGCAACATATGTAAATATATTTTGTATTTTCTTAAAAGTATAATTTTTTATGTAATTTTATATATAAAACATTAAATTTTCGATTAAATCCTTTTCTTCTTTTTTATATATTAAGTTTAATGCATTTTAAATAAGATATGTGAATACCAAAATATTTGAATGAATAGCTGATTTTAGAGGAATTTTTTTCATGAATTAAGCTTAATATCTAAAATCGTCTGGGCTCAGAGTGACACTCCGCGGTAAGAAGCTGCGGGCCCAGAGAAGCACTTCTTTTTTCTCCCTCCGGTAGCGAAAGGGTTAACTGTCTATAATTTAAATCCAAATCTGGAAGTCTCATTTGGACTATCTTTGAGAAATTTTAAATAATTGAATCCTATATTAGAAAAAGAATTTGGATAAAAAATCTGTATCCTGACGTTCTTATCAATTTCGATAAAAAATCTGTATCCTGACGTTCTTATCATTTAGAGAATAGCGTAAATTACAATGCTATTTATTGCTACCCCCATAAATCCCCTTTCTCTGATATAAATAGCGTTCAGTGTTTCGTCTCGTATGCTTTAATGTTAAATGATATTGAATGCTTACGTGTTTATTTGAAAAGTGACGTATTTTTTTGAATTTTTCTAAATTCCAAGAATACTGCATCGTTGGAGTAATTGCAATTGGAGCAATTTTTTGCCTCTAAATATGTTCGAAGCTTCCATAAGTTTGTTGACATAAGAAGATAACAGCCCGTTTGCTATTGAATCGCTTCCATTGTAGGAAAGGAAAAAAAGCCAGAAAGTATACTGGGCATATGAACGAATGAAACGTATAAATTGAAGTTTGCACTTATAATGCAATTTTCTCTGTGTGCAATGTTCACGAGCATTCTTCTGCGCTCGAAGTCAAACATTAATGTGTTGAGAAACAGTTTTTGATAAACAGAATAAAAATTGCATTGCTTATGGAAAAAAAAAACAATTGTAAAAAAATATTTGATTTTACTACATGCTTTCATACCAAAAATTACATCCTAAAAACTAAACTGTATATTCAATTTTATGCATTTTTAATAATATGGTTCAGAATGTGTTCGGATAATTAAGAGTAAAATTGGTGTGAAGTGTATTTAAGTGTGAACCACACCTTAATCTAGATTTTTTAGTCTTCATTTAAGTTAAGATGTTTTGGACAAAATGCAATCAGCTTTTTAAAAAGAGTTTTTAAACAACGCATAGAACTAACAGGTATTCCACAACCAAAGTTAATATATATAAATATTAGTACAACTGCAATTTTTTCAGTTATGGGAAAAAGGATCATTGAAAATATGCTAAGACCATGCCTCTTTCATGCAAAACATTAAATAAATTTTCAACATAAAATCTTCTAGAAGATTAATACATTTTGGATTAAATGAATAGTTAATTTTATAGCAACTGAATAAATTAGTTTACTCAGCAATTAATGAATTTTTTTAAAAAGAAAAGTATATGAAATATCTTTGCAAAAATACTAATTCATTTCCTCACATTTTTTGAAAACCGAATGTGAAATTGAATCTTCCTTATACTAAAGAGAAAGAAGAGGATCTTAAAGAATTGAAAATTGCATGAAATTAACAAAAATAGTGATGCTGGCTTTTTACATTGATTCATACAAATATCATTCCCTATTATTTGGTTTTTACATAAGAATATCATTCAACATTCACGTGTGTTTAAAATGTAGTATATGAATTGTGGATATATCATTTCATTGTATCTCATGGCCCTTTTTATCATTCAGTTTTCTTTCAAAGGAAAATAATTGAGTTCTTGGAAAGATTATCGCAATCATTTATTTAATTACAACAAATTTATCTTTTTTAATTTGTAAATACAAAGTTTTCAAATATAGATGAGTATTGTGGGGACAGTAGAGAACCGACTGCATTTTTGTTTAAACATCGCGTTTAATTGTTCTATTTAAAGTTTTAACTTGTTATACAGTATATAATAATATATACGAACAAGTTACTGTTTGGAGAAACAGCATCAATAAAAATACATGGGAATAAAATAAAGGATACTTGCTGTTATGTTCTAAGATTTTCATTATAATACAACATGATTACATTAAGATTGTTTAAGGTGTGTTTATGATGATAATATATTTTAGCAATATATCTTATTTTAATGTCCTCAAATCCTAACAAAATGTTTTTTATTGATTTTTTTTTTAATTTTTTTTTTTAAATTTTAATATCCAAGGTGAAAAGTATTGGTTTATTTAGCAATTTATCGCTTATTCTAATTTTAATATTTAATTCATATTTGACATTTGTGGTAAAATCTATCGTTTTTAACTCTTTTGTTATTAACATTGTCACCGTTTTTACACTTATAGAATGTTTTTCTAGTCAAAATAAAAACGCATTAGAAATCTGATGAATGTATTTTCATTTCTTGATAGTAATTGCTTTTGTGGAACCTAGTGCTTGGAAGTAAGCTCACTTTAGTCTAACGGATATTTACTTTTGAGTAAATCTACTTTTTCGAAAATTTACAAAAAAAAAAAAAAAAAAATTTAGAAAAAAAAAATTAAATTAAAAAAACTTTTTTAAAAATTAAAAAAAAAAAAAAAAAAAAAAGTTCGCATAAAAAGATGAAATTAGCAAAACCAATTTAAACTTTAAAAAAAAAAAAAACAGCTTTTTTAAATAGCTTACAAATACTACAGGCACGCATGATAAATGTCCTTGATTACAAATAAAAAATTTTTTCGATTGTTTGATAATATTTAAGACAAAAATTACCGTAGCATTAAACTTAAATTATAATTGATCTTTGAATGAACATTAAATAAAAAAAAAGATTATTATGTATATTATTATTATACTTAAGTCAAGTTCTTTAAGCTCATTATGGGAAAAGCTGATTTCTCTTTCAATACAAAATGTCTATAGCTTAATCAAATTATGAAGTAAAATCAGAACCTTAAATACACATAAAAAGAATTCTCAAAACTTTCACTGAAATTTCCTCCTAGTTCACTTAGTTTTTATCATTTAGCTTCCAGCAAAATATATGTGATCTATTTCACTTTTAGTGAAACTAAAACGAATGAAAATGACAAATTTCATTAAAGTGCCGAATATATACAAAGTTGCTGAAATCCAAAAATAGAAATGGCAAGTACACCGTACAGTTTCAGATTCTAGTTGACAATTTAAGATTTAGTAATGGGAGGAAAAGGCCGAGGGTCCTTAAAAGAATCCATTCCTGCCAAATGTATTTATTTAAAGATGTATCTTTCGATTTGTTCCAAATGTCTTTGTAACTGAAATACTGTACAGTAAAAGTTTCTTTCAAAAGAAGTGTCTTTTTATCTAGTTTTATCCAAATAAATTTCAAGTTATTTCTTGGAAATTGTTCATTTTCGAACACTGTTTCACTAGATATGATACGGAACATATCACCACATCAGTTTTTAAATCAGTTTTATTAGTGGTAATCTCTACTTATATTACAATGTCCTCTTTTTAGAGTATTCAGTTTAATGATCACTACATAAAACTGTCATTTCAATGATATTCAAAACTTTACTATGCTATATAAACATTTATTTGAACATTTCACTATCCCAGGATTGATTACGTAAAACAGCACTGTTTTTTTACCCGTAAGTTTTCGAACTCCTTTCAAAATTTCACACAACATCTTAGCATTTTGTAACTTCCTACGAAATGTCTACTAGTAACTACCGAGTCTTTGTTTAATGTCAAAGAACCTGTTTGAAAACATTTTCTGACAAAATATTGTTCCAATTTTCATAAAAGTCAGTGAAACTGTAAAACACATACAACCGCTCAGGATTTAGTACACTTAAAATTTAGGAATATACCATAATTAAGCCTTTTTTCACAAATTACATAAGGTTTAAAACTCATTTAGCAGTACAGTTTAGGACACGAAATATGAAAAACCTATTTTACACCAGAAAAAAATTGATTGATTATTATACAAATGAGTCATATAAAATTTCACTCATTTGTATATTAATCAATTAATTTTCTCTAAAGGATGAAGATGTAAGAATATAATTTTAACATTGAAACAATTTCTTTTATCAGAAAAAAGTGTTTTAACTTCGGGTCATATCCATTTCATTTATGCAAAGATAACCTAAATTGCTATTTTTCAGAAGAAAAAAAACTTACATTACACGATTAGAATTAATTCGATATCTCCTATAAGAGCAACAGATATTTTTCAATATCTGTTGCTCTTATAAGAGTAAATTTTTGTCTTTTGAATTACACACACACACACACACACACGCACAACACACACAATAATAATAACACACACACACACACACACACACACACACACACACACACACACACACACACACAATACACACACACACACACACAATATCACACACACACACAGACACATGACACACACACACACACACACATATATATATATATATATATATATATATTATATATGGGCCTGTGTGGCATGCAATAGTGTGAAAAGCAGGATCGGATTTGGCGTGTCCAAACACGTCTTTGATCTTCATGACAATACTTAAAGCGGGATTCGTCACTAAACACTATACGTCCCCAGTCAGCATTATTTCAACCTGATCAATAAAGGTCCACTGTAATCTGGTTCGACAGTGTGTAGAAGTGAGCAGTCGGTAAGAGCGTAGATTTTTATCTCTCAGTCGTTTGTGAATAGTCATGTCGCACTCTCGTGCGGGTCACACGTCTGATGGTTGATAACTACGAATCAGACGCTATGACAGCTGATCGGACAATCACTCTGTCCTACTAATCTGCCGTGGTCGTAGGTCGACCACTACCATCATGACGCTGAAATCTGCCATTGTCCATCCATCCTTGCCAGTATCTTCTAATCGCCGCATTGCTTCGACCTATATGACGAGGGATTCTCCGATTTCCCCAACCTGCTTCTTTGAATCTAAGGATTCGAGCACTTTTTAACTGACAGTTGCTCTTAATGAGCTCGAAAGCTTGCGGCGTGGCATTTTTTCAGTCGTTCAAAGGTATCCTAAATTGCAGTGCAACAGAAAATTTGCCCATCCGATTGAGATTTGCTTCTTATATTCAACTGCTGAGAGCGCAGTTTCAATGCACTGTAGCTCTCGCCATTTATTCTCTGGACACCAAATTTTATTCATTTGCATGTTGGGTCTACTTGTGTTTGCAAACGAAATTTCATTACAATCGGGCACATCCTTCTGGGTGCGTCGTTTTTTTGTTGGGGAGTTTGCATATATTTATTTATTATATATATATATTATATATATATATATATACCTATATATATTATATATATACCTATATATATTATATATATATACCTATATATATATATTATATATATACCTATATATATATATTATATATATACACCTATATATATATTATATATATATATATATTATATATATATACACCTATATATATATATATATATATATATATATTCAGTTCTTAAGAAACCATTCAAGGTCTTTCGAGTAAAATCTTTAACTCAGTTTTGTTTTTGTTTAAGAATAATCAAAATTCAATATGGATACTATGAATGAGATTAATATTGCAAATTTCTACTTATTGAACAGTGTCAAACAGGATCTAAGTCTATACTAAATTTTGAACCTGGATCCTGTCAAATGTTTGTATACCAATGTATATTGATCGTTATAACCTCTTTCTGACTTGATCAAAAATAGGTCTAATCTCGTTGCTGAATCCTCGTCTCTTACGATTTCTTTCTCCCTACAATTCTAACTTTAAATACTTTGATGCATGTAATTGTGTTATCTCATTACAATATATTTATTCTAATATACATAAGTCAATGTTTATTCACCAACAGAGGCAATCAAATCAGGTAATGTCAGGAAAGCAAAAAGTTAGTTGAGAGAAATAAATGAGAGTGCCACAATATACTTGTATTCTCAGATAAACAATGCTAATTTATTTGGGATGCGGACAAATCAAAGGAGGGCATAGAGCTGTGTAATTGTTATTATGCCAGAATTTTAAAATATTGTTTGTTTTAGCAAAATATTCATTATCGTTAGCAATTAATTTAAAGGAAATATTCGAACTTGTTAATTCCTTTTTGAAATATAAACACGATACGATAAATAATCGAGGTTCTTCTGATCTAATCCCGTCTTTTTAAACAACTGAATGTTTGAAGTATTTCAATTAGTAAAACCACGACAAAGAATTTTTTCTTAAAGTCCCAAATGAGATTTAAGATCTGAAGAAGAGTTAATGCGAAAGAACGAAAGAGGATTCAACACAAATTGATATTCTGAAAAAAAAAATTTTTTTGTTTGGAATTACTTAAGAAAAAGTGTTTAATGTAGCATTAAAGGTTTAGTTGGTTTTACTTCAATTTAGAGGGAAAATTGCGTTAAAAATTGGAATTATCTAAACTTATTTATATATATAATGAAAACGTGAAAATTAGTGAATTATATTTAAATGATTATCTCATGTTTCCAGGAAAAAATGATTTTTCCCTTGCATTTAACTGGCCAGGAACGGTAACTACATTTTTCATATAAAATTCAAGCAATAACCACGAGTTTCATGCATAAAATTAGACTTTTGTTTCTTAAATGATATTTAAAAGGGAGCTATATAATTTCGAAAAGACAAATATTTAAATGTAACTCTCTGTACATTAAACCTGTATACTTATATAATCCATAGAACTCAATCATTCAAAGTCTCACTTTAAATGTAGTACGCTATAGAATCAATTTGAAACATCCAAGTACTTTCCTTAACCAATGAAAATTTCAGAGTTCGTATACCTTTAAGAATCGCTAGAAAAAATTGAAGAATATAATTGAAAATATATAATATTAAAATTATACAAACATGAAATGTATACATATTACATTGATTAGATATATATATTTAATTTAGTATAATATCGTCTGCTTTTATTTTAATATTGGAAAAGAATATAGAGCTATCTACTTGGATAATTTCTAATTTGCTCTTACTTTAATATTTCATTTCATAATCGATTTTTAGGGAAGAATTTGCTGTTTTTGTTCTTTTTGTTGTTAACAATGGCGATGTTTTGCACGTTAGAATTTTTTAATTATGAAAATAAAAATATCATTAGGAATTCGAAGAAGATCTTTTCTTCCTTGATAGTAATGACTATTATGCTCAAAAGTGCACTTACTATACACTAATTAATATTCCTTTTTGAATAATTCTACTTTTTCGAGACCTTAATAGAAAGGAAAAAAAAACATTAGCACAAGTTGAAACAAAATTTGTGGAGCGAATTCAAATTTTATTATTATTATTTCAAAATGTTTGTTTGATTGCTTTTGTTGTTCATATTTTGTTTCAGACACAAAAACTCTTACAATTGTATTTTTATTGCACAACCAAATGTATACCAAACATTGAGGATTCATTTTTTATATAATTTATTCTTTTAAAAAATTACTAATGAAAAAGTACTTGGAGTATTTTTTTAGAAAAAAATTGCATTGCAAAGCTAGAAAATTTGTTTCTTCTTCCAAAGATTATTCAAAGAAAAAAAATTCGGCAGTAATTATTATTTTATTTTTTATTTTAGACATTTTATGAAAGCATTATTGTAACTTTTACATCATAAACAATAACCTTAAATATCGATGACAAACTTAATGCCTCCAAATATTATGAATATTATACAAACATATGTGTATAACAGAATCACTTATTAAATATAACTCAAACTGAATTTATTGAATATTTAGAAAAACAAAGATATAAATCTTTATCTTCTTTCAAACTTGGACTTAAGTAAAAACAGATATATTCGAAAATTACGAGCAGAATTTTCAAATCCCTTTTGTAATCAATATCTTCTAAGGCATCTTTCATCGCCATTGTTATTCATGTATCCACTGAAACATGAAAAATATTTCTTGTGTTTCACGTTAGGAAACATAATCTTTATTTATTGGTGTCCTAGAATTCCTTGCAACATTCATCATTCTGTATTATCGAGTAATTGCGTTCCAAAAGATATAGAGCATAAGGGGAGACGACGGCTCGCGGAATGCGAAATGCGAGAAAACATTCTTCCTCTATTTGTTACGCTCATTCGAATCACCTGTGGAACATTGCCAGATTAAAACCCTGATGTATTTATACATAATCATCCTTTCACGGAACTTAGCAGATTCTGTAGCTTAAGAAATAAGTTATATGCTAAAATAGAATACATTTACTATGATAGATTTATTACAGGTGGATAATCGATATTAAATACTTACCTTTTTGAACAATTTTTAGTAATCCTTCAGCATTTAATTTTATTCATACCTTAGCATCGATATAATTCTTATTTATAAACTAATTTCATTTTTATTGTGAGAGAAAACTAGCTTCATTCCCTTTTACAAACTAACTTTATTCCTGCTTACAAACCAAATGTATTCTTATTTACATTTTTGGTTACAAATTAGCTTCCTTCTTATATACTAACTGACTTATTCGTATTTACAAATCATTTTCATTCTAATTTATAAACTAAAAATAAAACAAATATTAAGGAATCTTTTGAAATTATATTTTGCTTCTAATTTCTAAAGTATTTTAAATATATTTTTTAAAATCTTAGGAACCACAAATAAAACATTAAAATACCCACCAAAATATCTCATAAAAATTGCCGAGAAAATTAAATTCCCCCAAAATCTGCGTTATATTTCACTTTTCCAATATACTTTATATTCCATTCAAACAAAATCCATTATATAGATTTTTGAAAAGGCAAGTAAAAATTCCTTACGATTAACATTACGTTTATAAAAACAAAACACTCGCAGTGTTTGACGATAGATGGATTATTATTCATTATCTTGGAATCAGTTTCATTTTTAGTTCGAAACTAACTTTACCTTAATTTAGAAAGAATTCTCTACATCTTCTTTAAAAACTTGTTTTACCCTTGTGTAGTAAGTCTAATTTGAATGAAAAGAGGTAAAACACATTTAATGGGCTTTGACACTTTGCTTCTCAGCCTTAGACTTCCCAGATCCAAATATTAATGTAAGGGAGATTTTTGGCTACCTAGTGTTAAGTCTGGTTTAGTTTGAATAAAGATAACTGAGATCCTATAATATTTCTAATTCCACATTTGCTTATTTTGTTGTTAAAAAATTGAGGTTACTTCGGTAAATGCATGTAACATTTATGAAAACTTGATAAATTTAATACTCTAAAATTGAATTTTGACATTATGAACAAACATGGAGAAATTATCTGTTCTTGCCGTTTTCTCAAATTGTGTTGTGATTTTGATATTATTCCCTGAAATTCTACTCTATCCACAATGCTGATATTTTCCACTTTATGAAATACGGTTAATACCAATGCAGTGAAAATAATTTGTTTCTGATAAACATCTGTAAATTTTAAGCATTGTATAATATGTATATAAACATTATGGAAAAATTTATTTATAAAATTAAAATTTTTAAAATTTTTGTTAAATTTAGTTTTTGAAATAATATTTATAATTAATATACTACACTCTATGTTAATAACCTCTTAGCAAATTTGCAATGTTTTTAATGCAGTACATTTTATGCAAGATGTACCTATGAAGTATTTGACTTATAAATGTAGTTGCCGCTATTGATTATAAAAATTGCTATTGCATATTTATTTATATTTGTAAATAAGGTTTTCTTGCAAAAACATATATCCTATAATGTTCAAATATGATTTCCATTGCTTTTAATTTTAATATAAGAGAGGATTATTTAAGTAGGGTATAAAATAAATATTTTTTATGCTGTTGAAAATATCTCAGTTATATTTAACATTACTCTAGCATCTGTATGAATGCTATTGGTAATGGTTGATTCGTTGGTTTTATTGGCACAAAGAACTGTATTTGTTCAAATTGCGCACAGAACACTAAGCAATTTACTTGTAACAAAGTGTATTATATATTGTTACAAATTTTTATTTATGATCAAGAAGTAAAGAAAAAGAAAAGAGATAAAGGTAAGCATTGGTTGAAAGGAAAGTTGAAATGAAGGTTAGATCACAATGACTAGGATCGTACTTTCCAAAAAAGGTAAGCCCTTATGTATATTGATTGAGGAGTTTATAATTTTCAGCCGAAGTCAGCCGACGATAATGTCACTGTAACTCCTCGGTATTAATTTCTTCTGCTGTTCTTATTGACTACTTATATAAACACTAATCAGTAGTTTAATTAATGGAATGTCACACAAAGAGGACAACAAAATGTTTTCTAATATATTGACAGTGGAAAAGGTCGCTATATGTATATGATCTAACGTTTAATATCATAATTAAGGACTTATCTTACCTAACCAATTGGGTTCGAAACCTTCGAAGATCTGTGGATGCGGATTTGAATTCTTAATCTTCTGTATATCCATTCAATAATCTTCTCACATAGATCTTCTATAACCGCAGGCATGACAAAGATTTCTCACACTGATAACTTCAATTAATTATTCTAACGTCAATCAACTTAGTACTCTCATATTAAAAATTTCACTTCTTATGCATATAAGTCCTAAATTTTGTTCATTTCACTTCAGTGACTCTAATTATATTTACATAAGTCACGTTTAATTTAATGGGAGAGATATTTATTTCAAACAACACCACACAAAAGAATACAAAGAGATATTTAAAGGAGGAAACGCATCAGCATAGCTCACCAAAAACACCTCAACTATGACTCCCTTCCATATCTTCCATACCACGTATAATGGAATTCAAGGCTCAGTGAAATGTGCTTGATTGTTACATTATTTTCTTTGAAGAAATCAGGGAATTTGAATTCCACTTTTCTACATGAATATTATATGTCATGGAGGTTGAGACCATAACCATTGGTTTCCTCCCCTCCCCTCAAAACAAGAAAGTCTTACACATTCCCAAAATCCAGTTGCTCATATCTAAAAAATAAAATACGAGATAATTGATGTGTCTTGGGATGAAGGCACTACATGGAATTTCTAAAATGAGCCAAGAATTCTTATTCCGATGATAAACTCGAGTTTTTCTAGGTATGAAACATTTTTTTCCGTATGATACATTATTATAATACTTCCTCGTAATACATTTCCTACCAATTTTATTATATTTATTTTTTCCTACCTCACAGATCTGGCCATGCTGTACCAAACAAGATAAATCTGTGATTTAGAAGTTTTTGAAAGAAATGTAGCAACTAATAAAATTTGTATAACGAAAAGGAGGGACGAAAATAGAGAAGGGTCGCTACAGTATCCCGGGGAACATGTTACCCATATTAACCAAAGACAATGAACCGCATGGGAAAGAAAATGATCACTACAATGTCTTGGGGTTATGATGCCCGTACCCTCCTACAAACGGCAACCCCTCATTTTCCCCAACCTGGAGGCACAGTCCCTTAATATAATCCCCAAAGACAGGTGTAGTGTTCCTATTCCCTCCGAGCAATGGTTCAAAGCCCTTCGCTACTCTGCGCTGGCAGTATCGCCCTTCGAGGAGGGAAAGAAAAGCGAGTTCTGTGGAGTCAGTTGAAGGTCTTAGTAGCATGGGAATAGTTGAGTAGGCCTCCTTCGGAGTGCTACAAACCTATTTTAATCTTTAAATAAAGTATTGTTAAGTTTTAAAAGGTGTAACTCATTTCGCTATATCTTCGAACCACAATCAAACATTACACTGGCGCAGTCGATAGGATATAGTGAGTTTTGAGTTTGTTCGGAATTGGGTGAATTTTGTGAAAATTCTGATTCCTTGGATTTGCGAATCGCAATGGCTTTCCTAGCGAAATGGATAAAAGAGGACTTGCAATACGTCGCTCGAGAAATGGCCATCGAGAGAGCCGCTGAGGAATGGCACTGAGGAATGCTATTTTGAAAACGAAAGAATATGAGGAACAGTTTGTCAGAGAATTGATCAATACACAGATAGGACACAGAAAAGAACAAGAGGATGAAAGGAAAGGCCCGCAAGAAATGGAATTTGAAATCCAGAAATTACGCTTAGAAAAGCGAAACAACTAACTCAGAAGTCCTTGTTAAATCAAAAGTGGAGCTCAAGTGGGAGGGTTAGGTATGAAAGAATGGAAATTTTGCAATTTAAAATAAAACGGTGAGAGAAATGCTTCGTCAAACTCAGATAGTATACACATGATTTGTCTAATAAGTATCGAGGCTGATATTTTTCCAGCCAATTCAAAAGGATGCACAGTCATTATTCTGTATAGTTGGATTAGATATAGGGGGATGTGATATAATTTAGCAGACCTGTTTCAATTGTCTCCAATACATTGGATTGTGTAGAATTCCCCTAGAGAGGAAAACTATTTGGTGCTTGAGCCAAGAGTAAAAATGCCTCTAACCCTCGTTCAAGGTTCTGCCATCTAATTTACATTAAACTAGACAAAATTTCTACGAACACCTTCGATGTGATCCGTCAAGTTTATAAGTACAATCAAGCTCAGAAGGAATGTATTTGAGTGACACAAATGAACTCAAAGATGTCAGGAGTGACGTCCGTAAGATGAAGACGTATTTATTTCTTCAATGCGAAAGATATAGTTCACAACTGCATTTGATTTTAAAAACAAACAATCAATGTAAATTTTATTTCGAATAATAGGTATGATAATAGGTGTTAGTTATCAAGTGTTTTCACTCAAAACTTTTACTTATTTAAGGTAATGCAGTTTAATTTTCAATTTTTTTTATCTTAAAATTTGTAAGAATAGTTATTGTGTTAAAAAAAAGAAGAAAAATGAAAAATGTTCGGAACGTTTTGTTGTGTTGTTTAATATGAACGTACAAAAGAAACAAAATGATAAGCAAAAAAGTTCACGTTTAATTAGAAAGTACAGAAAAATAAATGTTTCTTCCGATATAAAAAAAAATTCAGTTTGAAATGTGGTGAACTTGAAATGCTAAAATAATTATTTTCAAGGCAAAGCTTAGTAAGTAATTCTTTATTCTTAAATTCAGGTAATTCTAGTGCAATTTATTTATTTAGTAATTAAATCTCTAATTTTCTAATAATGATAGATGTTTCATATTTTTTCTTAAATTGTTTTTCTCAAGTTTCTTAATTAAGCTCTCTTCGAATTTATGCTAATATTAAATATTTAAACAAAACATTATAATTGTAAAATCATTTTCAGTTTTATAATGGTTATTTTTTCAATACAGGTTCAGCCCCTTTAACATTTAATTTAAAAACAGAGTTTTAAGTAATTGTCAATCCTCAAAAGTTTAATTAATTTTTCGGTATTATTTTGCAATATTAAATATATATTTTTAAAAATAACTTTCTAAGAAATATTAAATTATATTCTATTTCTTCCGATTTTCTCACTTTTTTAGTCATAGAAAATGTGTCGTCTACTCGTAATTTTCTTTAATATGTACATTACTTTTATTATTATTTTTATCTAATCTGATATAAAAAAATAAAGAATTCAGGAACACTATTTACAACATTTTTGTATAATCAAATGGGACTAAAAGATGATATGTACGATTTGTGTACGAATTTCATATTTAAAAATTAATGCTATCAAAACATTGCATTATGGGAAACATCTGAAAGAGTTTTTAGGAACAAAATCAAAATATTTTAAATTATAAGTGATAAAAAATATTCTAAAAAACACATTCATTACATTGAAATCCAGTATTTATTCGCAATCCTCAGATTTATTCATGCTTACAAATTTTTGGATGAGTTTCCTTTTGTTCTTATAGTGAATCATATAGAAACACATTACTATTTCTCAATTCAATATTCACAAATTTTTGCATTTTTTAAAAAATGCAATTTCTGCCATATTTCCGAAAAAAAATTTTCTATTTATGAACTAAATCACCAGAAATTTTCTACGATTCACAACTCTATTCTTTCAGTCATGCCTTGTGGTGTCTTAGGGTGCTATATATGTACTTTTTTAGTTTATTCCTATTTTTCTTCTCAGAAATTGGGTCTAGCTGTGAAGGAATGTAGTCCTTGTCCGAGTATTATTCAAGATATAATCAATACATTGGGCTCTTGTTACCAGATGCCGTCCTAACGTAGTTATACCATTAGACGTTCGTCCTCTTATAGAGAATCTGCAATTGGAAACTTAAGTGCATCCGGAATTGGTGGGTGGATAATAGCTATGCCATTTCGAGTTTTCTTGAATGTGGGGAAATATCATTGGGTTTCAAAAGTAGACTTAACAAGTGAGAATTGAGTTATTCGAGTGAAATTTGTGTGGAATATTTCCTTTCTCTCTGTCTCATGAATTAGTAGGGAGTGAGTTTTTAGTAGAACATTTTTTTCGAGTGCTGAATAGTATCTTTGACACTATAGCGTTAATGAAATTGATGTTAACCTTTGTATAAAGGATATCACCCATTTTAGGGCAGTTTATTTTGAAATAAATCTTATGAATCTTGTAAAACATTTTCAAAAAATTTCGTACAAATTAATTCTCAATATTTCTTTTTCAAAATGGTGAACACAGAAAATAAAGGAAAATTAATCAGAATTAAATATAATAACACATACAATTATTACATTTATGTATAAGTTGAAGAATAAATGTTTAAAAACGTATTTTATTGAAGTTTCTTTAAATTTATAAATATTACCAAACTTAATACAGTTTATAAAATGTTCATTCCGCGAAGAATACACCTAAGATATAAACTACAATAAGTGTTTTGAGTTCACAATTTAACTCAAATATTGAAGGTAAAAAAAAATGTCATTTTATTCCAAAAGTTTTACTCTGTAAATCATAACCTTCTTTAGTTAAGTACAGATTTTATAAATCCTAAATCACCGAGGTGATATATCCTCTCTCGTATGAGACTTACTGCCTATAGCAAACACGGATGGATCTCTTAGCTATGAAAAATTCTCCTTGTGTGTGTATTGTGTGTATGTGTGTTGTCATTTCTTTCCCTTTTTTTATTCTTTTTTTATTATTATTTAGAACACAAGGTCGACAAACTTTGATCACGGGCTAAATCTGACCTGCAGTCTATTTTTAATACGACCTGTAAGTAAATATTATAAGTGAAAAAAAAATCTAATTAAGTGTCATAGTGGTAGTTTTATATAACCAAAAAAACTTCGTAACAACACTTTTTTTCATATCTTGATGTAAGTGCTAATAACTTTTCCATTTTTCAAACTCCATTTGACTACACAACAGCAGAACCGTTTTTCTTACAAAATCGAACTTCTCGCAGAACTTTATTTGGAAAGGATTCGTTTTGAAAAATATGAAAAAAATGTTTCAGAAAAGGGGACACACACAAGCCTAATTCTATAAATACTTATTATAAGACAAATACGGTCAATTAAAATGATATTCTCTAGAATTTTTATCTGTACTTAGGAGAATGTACTGTACTATAAATGATCTGTACTATAAATGATTTTTTTTACAATTGAAAAGCAAATATTTTTTAAGACACCGGGTTATTTATTTTATTTTATTTATTTATTTCGTCATTTTACCTTCTTGCTTAAACGTTATTAATGCATACATCTAACATTCTGAGAAAAAAAATTCTAACGGATATACTTAAGAAAAAACTTTTATATGAATAGAAAATGAAATTTAACAGCTGTTTCTTAGCCATTTAGTTTAACTTGATTCTTTGTAGACTAATACATTCATGTTTTGTAAGAAATTATAGAATAGTCAGTAGGCTTATTTTGTCTTATATGCATGCGTATTTTTAACAGCCTTTTTGTTTGGTTCAATGAATTAATAAATTACAATTGATTAGTGTTTAGTATAAAGAACCTTAAATTATGAAATAATTACATTTGATCATCAGTAAGTTTATTGGTAAAAAAAATTTTTTTTACCGTTAATATTTGAAAATAGCAAGTTAGAATTTTTTACACAAACACATTCCTTTTCAAACAAATATTATATATTATCTGAATAGGGAAACGAGTTAGACCTCTTTTGAATATGAAATTATAAAAGTATTTAGTAGATTTATTTTGAAAATGACTTTACAGCGAATTTTTTACTATAATAATTTTTAATGATTACTTCTTGAATTATTTTTCCTTTAACACACACACACATTTAGCTTTTTCGAAAATTTACTTCCTTAAAGTTTAACAATCTTGTTTAATATTCAAGAAGTTTACTATCTTTTTATACTGTAACAGCTAGAACTCAAGTTAAATTTTTTTTTTATCTATGCATTCTTTTCTTAAGAACGTTTAGTTTAATGAATTAAATTTAGATCGAATTGTTTAGTATTAAAATAAAGCATCAATTATGAAATAATTACAAATAAGTTATTGAGAATATACTATTAATAATATTTGAAAAATATTAAGTTAGAATAACCTCAACAGGTCCTATATATATCATTTTCTGACTGTATTTAATTCGAAATTCTATAACACATCTGCTTACCGATAAGTGTGGTGCCGATAGTCTGTGCCCGTTTTATCTAAAGTATATTGTCGTAGAGGGATTTCATTTCTAAGGATTATGTTGATTTTTACTGTGGTAAAATTCTGGTAAAATATCTTACCACTGATACAACAAAGGGGAAAAGTTTACTGATTTATGGAAGCAGGGTTTCTAAGGGTTATGTTAGTTTTATTACTGGGAGAATATTCTTGTAAAATATCTAATCATTGATAGAACTAGGTGGAGGTTTACTGATTCATGGAAGAGGGATTTTTTTGAGAAGAACTTAACTTATTTCAAGAAAGTTTTGATAAGATTTCTAATCATATATAAACGAAGAGAAGATATGAGATCACAAAATGAACTGTGATTGGGTGAAAATGATTTAATACCTTTTACGATAACTATAATTTGATGAAATATTGTATGACATCACGCAACTTTATGTATCAATTCTATATCCTTTTCATTTCTGATCTTTATTGTTAGGTTGTCGAAGTGAAAATGTCTGTCTCTAAAAAGTTTTGGGACCATGTTCTGCCATAATAATGATTTCAATTACAAGCGCAAATGTAAACCTTTAAATAATATTGTCAAGAAAATGCTTTTTAATGCAAACGAACTTATCATGTATAATCTTTCAAATCATATAATTCATCTCAGAGACTTAATATTTACTTCGGTGAATACTTTTAAGAAGCAAACACGCGTACATATTCGATTTTATGTAAAAGACGATACAGGTATTTTACATCCCTCGAAAGAAGGAGTGTCTATGGAATCTGAAGTGTGGAGTGCCTTTCACAGTCAACTTCGAAGTTTTCGTCCTTACGAACAGTTCGAGAGTGCATTCATTGTCAAAAGAGATATTTGCATTTTTAACCTTTCGTATAAAGGTAATGAATGCGTGAGCATCCAAAGACTATTCTAGAGGAAATATTCTTCTTTCCAATTCGTTCCAAAAAGGGTCCTGCTCAACGGTGAGAATTTAAGTAAACTACTTAATTCTTTTGAACTAGTATTTAAATGTGTAAAAAACAAACTGTTAATCTACACTCTTTGTGAACATGTAGAGCCCGAAGTAGATCGTCTTCCTGAAAATGAACATGATTTAAATTATGATGCAGACAATCCTGATGGACTTTACAAACTCACTGACAGAATGTGTAAATGCCAAACAAAATATATTTCTAATAATATTTTATTGTTTGTTAAAATGGATTGTGATGTATATGAAAATGATAACGGCTTAGCAAAAGTAGACGAGTGTATGAATGTTAATAAAAGAGATTGTTTTGATATTTATTTTGAAAGGGCTTTATATAACATTGATTGGCATGCTTTTGCTATCGAATTTGTTAACTTAAATAAAAATAATCCTTATATCAAACAATTTAGTAACGAAGTATTTTATCATATGGAAGTTGAAAAGGTCTTCAAAAAAATAGAAAACAATGTAGGTAAATAATAATGCTTTGGATTTGTCAATGCCTTCTGTAATTTTGTAATTTTTTGTTTATTTTGGTGCTTTTCTGAAATCATTTACTTATTACTCTAGATGAAAAACTTTTTAAAAAATTAGTTTATATAACTGAAATTTTATATGCGATTAATGTATAAACTTTTGTAAGTGGTTTTTGTGATGGATTTTCTTTTTCTTTAATATATTTCTTACATTTGTTACTAAATTCAAAACTGTTAACGTTAAAAATAGTTCATGCAGATACACGTAAAATCTAATCATCTCGAAGAAAGAAAAATTTCATTTTCTTGAAATGTTGTTCAACGCTCTTAAAAAGAACGACACAGATAAGGAGAAAACATATGATTTCTAATCTTATGTATTTAATACTCTTACGCATGCATGCAGAAAATTTTAAAGTATGCATTAGAATTCAGAAAAATAACTTATAATTTAATATTTAACTATGTGTAACAAAACATAATGATTAATTTTTTCAACTAATAATATTAATTACATTTTAATTTCTTAACATTTATTTATCGAATCGTTATTGAACCAAAACTCGAAATTTTATAAGATAACAATTCCTGTTTCTACAATTTCTTTTAATGAAAACTAACATATTCATAAAAAATTACTCTAACAGCATTATCAAACGACTAAGTAATGAACTCTTAATTTTGTATGTGAAGATGGTCTCTGCTCCATTCGAAGTATATTATTGTATGGTAATAAAATTATAAATGGATTTTCTTTTCAATTAATAAGTAAAAAATAAATTATGTATAGTTTTTATATATATAAATAAATATATATATAAATAAATATATATAAATAATTAATATTTAGTTTTCATCTTGTCTGAAATATATTTTTTTTTTTTTTTTTTTTGATTTTTACAGAATTTTTTTTTTTTAAAATTATTTTTAAAAAAATTTTTTTTTTAAACATGATAGCAGAGGGGGTATGC
>BMAW01058041.1:244719-278081 GCA_019974015.1 Nephila pilipes | reverse complement strand
TTTTTTTTTTTTTTTTTTTTTTAAATATTTTTTTTTTTTTTTTTTTTTTGATATTTACAGCATTATTTTTTTTTAAAATTATATTTAAAAGACTTTTTTTTTCTAACATGAAACATATTACGGTTAAAAGTTTCTATAACATTAAAAATATATTTTCTACTTAAAAAATATTATGATATAATTTTTTTAATTATAAAATAGACGTTAAGTTTAATTTCTTACATTCTAGTATTAAAACTTCTAAGTTTAATATATATATTTTATTTTCTATCATAAGAATAAAAAAAAAAATTATACCTAAGTTGTTTTTTTTAACACAAAGAAAAAATATGTATTAAAAATTTTCTTTTCCAATATTAAAATATGTTTCTTACAAATTTATTTTCTCACAAAAAAATTATTTAACATTTTACTTTAAGGGTTGTATTAATTTTTCTATCTTACTAACATTAAGAAAATATATTCTGTTTTTAAAATTTATTTTTTTAAGATTAAAATAATATTCTGTTTTTAAAATTTATTTTTTTTTTAAGATTAAAATAATATTCTGTTTTTAAAATTCATTTTCTAGAATAAAAATTATTTAACGTTTTTATTTTAAAGGTTATATTAATTATTTTTGTTTTTATTTTTTTAACATTAAGAAAAGAAATATTAGGTTTCTAAATTTTTTTTTATTAAAACTGTTTAACATTTTATTTTGAAAGTAATGTTTAAAATTTTTTTTTCTAAAATTGAAGATTTTTTTTTTCCTTTCTATCATTAATGTTTAATATTTTATTTTCCCATTCTTAAAAAGTTATACTTAATCATAAATTTTTTTATTTTCTAATATTAAAAAATACTACTATTTTAATTAAAAAGAATTAATGTGATTTACTAAAGTTTAAAAATACAAATTTTGAAATATTATATTGTAATTCTAAATTAAACTGCACATAAATTAGATATAAAGTTGACCAATAAAACGTAAAATTACATTATCTTATTCCGCCAATCAGCTTTTTAAAATTTGGTAGTATCAGCTAAACAAACATATCACATTTTAGTGGTGATATTATGTTCTGACAATGAACTTGCAGTACATTTAGTTCAAAATCATTTCTAGCTGCTTCTTGTCACTGATGTGTTTTATATATTTTATTCTTCTCTTAAGCGAACTTATATTCATTCAGAATTACAGAAAATGAAACGAATGTCTAGATCCATAGATGTATTAAGTGAACGAGTGTGTTTTAATGATGATGATACCAAGGTAGATTCATCTTTCTCTGACGATGCTGTTCTTATACATCATTTCCATCTGGGTCAAGCATCTATGCTGCAGTGACGTATTTTGCTAACCAAATTCATTAGCTTCAATATGGAAGAGATCATAATAATCGCCTTTTTCCAACTAAAAAAGGCATGTGTATGTCTCCTGTGCTCTGGCAATCATTTGCCACACCCATCGAGAAAATCGACGAATCCTCCTCTCCTGAACAGACTGAAAAGAACTTTCCACCATACGTCCTTCTTTTGATATCACATTACTATGGGATATCTCAAATTATTGACTCAATTATCGGGACGATTCTTCTACATTCTTGTTCAGAAACAATTACATATTTAAGTTCGTTTTAAAAAGCGCACGAACAATCTTGCGTGAGAGAAAGATACGTATTGTATACCTACCCAGAAGAGTTCCTGAAGAGCGTGAGTGTGCATTACGAGTAGAGGGGATGGAATGAGACTCGCATATCATGAAAATTAACAATAGCCAGTCTAACAATAGCCTAATACGTTTGACCTGGAAGCGTGCAGTTCCTGACAGACTGAGCTTTTTTGTGTCTTTTGATCCCTAATATTTTAGCTCCAGTATTGTGTTGTATCTGCAGGAACGGTTTTTCAAATTATATTCTGCAAAAAATGAATTTAATTCAATAAATTATATTTCTTTTTATTTATTGTAGAATACTTTTGATTTTCTAATACGATACGGGAGGATTAGTCACTTCTCGCGATTCGAGAGGTGGAAGTAGTGGTAGCTTTTAAAGTGAGAATTTGAATTCGCATTAAAAGATATATATATATATATATATATATATATATATATATATATATATATATATATATATATATATATATATTTGTGTAATGCGCCCCACCGAAATACAAATAGTTTCTAAGGCAAAGGCAGCCCAGAAAGCCTTTTGGGTTAAATAGGTTTGCTCTAGATAGTCGACAGGAACGCTTGACGAACGTTGTTTGGATAAAAGTGGTCGGTAATCAAACGTTCACTACAAAATCTCACTGTCTAAACAGGATATCAATTTCGTCGTTATTTCACCGCACCGAAGGTCCATTGGTAAAGCAGAAAGATGGAAAATTCAACATAAAAAGAATGTTAGAGAAATCATTCCTGGTTTAAAACAATAAGTATTACAAAGTATTATGGAAAATGTGGTCGTTAATCCAACGTTCATTACAAAATCAGACTGGCTAGATATAATATAGTTTTCCTCGTTACCTAGCAAAGGAAGAGTCTAGAGATCATCATCGCTAAACATCAGTTATTATTTCCCGTCCTTTCTTCATTTTTTTAATTCATTTTTACATGTCCTTTTTGCGACTGCAGGGCCTTAGAAATTGTCGTTCGAGAAACATCCAGTTACCTGTGGAAACGACTTTGATTTTGAAAATAACGCTTTTCTTTGTTCTCTTAAATTTTTTATGCTATTTTCATGTGTTTTACCAAACGCCACTTTTGCATGTTTTTTTTTTCTTTTTGTCCTTTGGACAAAACACCACCTTGTATCCTATTGTAATAGTTTCGTGTGCTTTTCCTTCCTCCTGCCCTGTTGTTTAAGTGCTACATCCTCCCCCCCCCCGTGTTTTTATGCTATTTATAAGTTTTCTGCAAGAATGCAACTATCCCACACTTTTTATCTATGGGACAAAACATCTTGTTTCCTATTTTAATAGGTTCGAGGCTGAAAATTGCACGTTTGGTATCATTTTGGAGCGATTTTAAAAATCGCGTTAAGCAGAATGCTAAAGTAGGACTTGTGTCGCAGCAAAATTATTAACGGATAAAATGTTTCAAACAACTGTACTACTAAAAAAATACTCACTTCAAACATATATGTTACGAAATATTAGGACCAAATATAACACGTTAGGAGATTGCAAGTAAAATAATATCACATTTTTTTTTGTTAAATTGTCAATATGAGTATAGAAAAATTAATCAAATATATTGCTTATGAATAAAAAACTGATCCGGATTTCGTGTTACTCAATGAGAAGAATCGCCCTGTATATATCTTTGAGTTTGCAGCCTGGCCTGGTGAACCTTAAATGCTTGCGATGTAGCCTTTTCCAAAAAAAAAAAAAAAAAAAAAAAAAAAAAACATTTGCAGAACCTTGATGTACAGGATTTTGCCTATAACACAGATGCGTACTTTTTCATTCTCAAATTCACGTGTTAGTGACGCACTTATCTAAACTTGGCTTTTGTGCCACTAACACACACCAAACAACCGAAGTCTTTGATAAATTATTTTTTATTTAATAAACTATTTCCATATATTCATAGCATCATTATAAAGATGCATCTTTTACTACCGAGGAATATTTTGATTTCGTGAACTTCATGTTAATTCTATGGCATTTCTACTTTCCTCCTCAAATCTAGATTATTGTATTGGTTTGCAAGCAAAATTGGGCATTCAAAAGAGCAAAGTGTAACGAAAGTTTCTGCTAAATTACATTTTTCTTCCAATTTTCGAACATATTTTAACGTTTATTTTAATGATACGTTTATAGGTTTTCCGGATCTTAAAAATATTTTTAAATGTTTTCAAAAATCGGAAAAAAAATGTATTTATGCAGAAACATGCACTTCTTTTTTTTTTGCTCTTTCGGATGAAATTTTTATTCCAATAGATTAGTCCAAATTTAGGTTTGATGATGAAAGTGAAATATTCCATAAGATTAACATCACTTTCACGAAATCAAAATGGCGGATACATAGGATGCTTAATCAGAGACAGTTGGGAATCTTTTATGCATGGATGCACATTAAGAGGACGTTAATGCTTATATATAAGTAAGATTGGCGCATATTATAACTTTAAGAAATAGAATTCTTTTTTGAATACATATTTCTTCACAACGCAAGATTTATTATTTAATGGATATTGCTAATCATACTTATTTCAATATTTATGCAATCGATTGACCTTACCTTAAAATAATTCTTTGAAGCATTATATACATACATAATTAAAAGTTTATTTCTGCGGAATTACATTTTTCCTCCAATTTTTAGAAAACAATTAGAATATTTTTCAGTGACCGGAAAACCCATGGACGAATTATTAAAATAGAGGTAAAAATATTTTTATAAATCGAAGGAAACATCTAATTCCTCAGAAACCTTTATTAATTTTTTTTGTCAGTTTTAATGTATATTTTCGTTATCAAACATATAAAATAGTAACGATTTGAGGATGATAATAGACATTACATAGGATTATCATTATGTACACGAAAACAAAATAGACGGGAACAAACACTGAATTTACATAAATGAGATACAAAGAAAACAATCGGCATAAATTTAGTTACAACTTTTGAAAAATAATGTACACATTATGTACAACTAATTTTAGGGAATACAAATTTCACAAAATAATAAACGAATAACCTTTACAGTGTAATGTCATTTATTTTTTAAAAAGAATAAATTACATATAAATTTAGTTATGACTTTTCAAAACTGATACACATTTTATAAGAATAACTTTTAGAGGAGTTTAGTAGTTTTTAATGTACTTAGGTTTCATCTTCATTGCTTAACCATGGTTCAAAATTCCATAATTAAAATGATTCCATTCATATAATACTCGCAAATATATTAAATTTTATTCAATACGTTCTTGAAACAATTCTTGTTTAAGCAGTTACAATACATTTTTTTTCTATCTCTTCTCTCAAATATTTTTGAAAACAAAGCTAAAGAAAATTAAAAAAATGTTCTACTAATTAAAGGCTGAACATTCAAAACAAAATTTCCCAAATACTTCGATGGCACTTCAGATGCGGCATTGTTTAACAAACTCCTCAAACAACACTTCATTCCACAGAATGTTTTTAATTCTATCGGACGTGCTTAATTAACACATTTAAATGATATCTTTAAGAATAAACTTCCTTAAAACAAAACGCAAAAAGTTTGTCATGTTAGAAATAGTTATTCGCTTTCTTTTCGAAATGCCTTTCTGGTATATTGCACCCGAAAAGTATAGTTTCCATCTTATGAATGTTCTGAAGAATAACAGATCTGATTTAATGAGATAAGAAATTAATTTCAATAATCAATAGTTTTCTCACCATTTTCTATATATTAATAAAATAATGACGGCGAAGAGCAAAGAATGAAAGGCTCAGATACATTAATTCTTGTAAGTTAAAGCTATGAGAGATGGTTGCGTGCACCATGAAAAGAGTATTTGACAATTAACTTTAGTCTTTCTAAATTCAAAGTTGAAGCAAATTTTTCTATATTTTTTGAGGTGTAGCTCTTGAACAAAATGACGGTGGATCGTGATCTTTCATGATCCAGAATTCAGTTTTTTTAAGAAGCCTAAATTTGTTTCCAAAGTGCAAATGAAATTACCGAATTTTAATTTATTTTGAAACACAACGATTAAAATCATCATTTTCTGGTTTTCTAAAATTTAAAGCTTTTCATTCAGAAATCTGATAAACCATCACAGTATTCGTACAGTATCCTGGTATATGGAAAAAAAGATCTCCCTCAGAACAAAAATAAGTGGTGGAGGGCTCAATATAAATTTTTGGAATTAATTAAAATTTGCATAAATTAATAATTGTTTTAATATTTCAGCTCAACAAATGCATAAAAATAGTAGTAAAATGGCACTTGTGGAAAACACCATAACTGAAATTTAAACAGAGATATTTCAGTTCTGTAAATTTTGTTATGATCAATTGACTCTAATTTAGGATTTGTGCCTCTATCACAATTATAACCCTGAAAATTAAATAATTATAGGAAGTCATACTTTAACATACAGAAAAACCGTACAAATTTGTGATAATTTATGAATTTACCATGAATAAAATGCAAAGTAATCGCATTTTAACAATAGGAGAGGTTCAAGTCCTGAATTCACTTTCATAGAGTATTCCATGAAAATTTTATAACATTATATACATGACATTTTTCAATACGATGTTTTGCTCTGAAACAAATTATGAAAATCTTGATTTTGAGAAAAAGCTGAAAATCCATTTCAACCCAGAAACTTACCTAATGAAATAAGCATTTAACATTAAGAGGCCAATGATTTGTAAAGTTCACTTTCTGTATTGATTAAATAAGTTATCTTTTTCTTCCTGATGACCTTTAAAACTTTCTTACGCTTACATTTAACAGGTGTTGTACAACGCTTCAATTCCATGATTCGATTGTAATCCAAATTTTTGTATCCCTTTATAGTGAAGTGGCCCGAATTTTCACTGTTCAGCTTATTTTAGACTTTTAAGCAGCCTTGATGTCTTTTGTTAAAGTGTATAATTGCATCATATGCACCCAATTTCACAGTTTTCAAGCAAACAAAACCTTCCTTTAGTACTTTTTATCATATTACACCATTAAAAGATTCATTTGTATTTTGGGTCTCAAGAAATTCATCTTGCATGTTGGAAGATGTTTTGATGGCGATATTACGTAAAATATCAATGAAAAACAAGCATTAAAGTTCAATTTCCGGAAACAGAATGCTACTTCCAGTTCTAAGATTTCACACAGACTATTTTAAAATGCTTATAACTCAAGTTCTATGTAAGATTAAAAGAAAATTAAAACTGTTCTAGAAGGTTAAGAAATCCAGCTTTAATTATAGACCGTAATTAAAAAAAATCGACGTCTTGACCGAATTTAAACCACATTTTAAAGGTAGGCGGATATCTTAATATTGTAAGAGAATAAATCTGGTATTGAATCAATTGGCTTACGTTCGAAAACTCTCCCTCTAGTCATCAACCGGTGCCCGCAGAAAATTCAGGACGTTATATCCATTTGTTATGTTTTATTAAAAACAAAAAATAATACCTTAGAAATCCTGGGTGAAAATTTTCACTTTTATATTTCATTTTATGCGTGAAAGAGACGAAAAATAGCTATACTTCAAAATTGTTTTGAAAATTACAACGTCCATTCCATTCTGTGAATACTCTTTTATTTTTTTTATATATTTCTAAGATGTTCTTTATAGTGAATTAGGGCGTTAACAATGTATTTTTAACAACTTTACTTAATGAGATATTTGAATCTTGATTCCATATAAGGCACCTTACTGAAGAGGTACTGATGGATCTTAATGTCCTTGCCTTGAGGCTTAAAGTCCTCACTTTGGCATGGGAAATATATGTAGATCAGTGTGCCAATTCGACCTTTTCATCTGATTGCAGAGCAAAATTATGAAACGAATTAGATATAATTAGCGAATCTTGTGTTAAGTAGAAATTGGCAACCGGATAACGTTCAATAAACAAACAAAGCATGGGTTATTTTCCATCTGTTGTCCAATATCCTATGAAATTCATCAATTATGGTTTGTTTCTTTGTGGAATAAATGAATGGATTATTTTTCAAAAAATTCGAGTTCTCTCTGTTTCACAGTTTTTAAAACAGTGACATTTGGATCAATTTATTAGAAAAGATAATATCAATGTTTTGTCATATGGAAAATACTTTTTTTTATTCGAAATACAGTATAATCTGAATACAACTTTAACTCAAATATCAAGAAAATCAGAGGTGCTTTTTAAAACAAAAATAATCTCAATATTTTTGAAATATAAGAACATTAAACATTGATCCAATAAAATCGTAGTATTATTTTTATGAAAATTTTATATTCTGTAACACTGATCTCCAAAGTGGCTCATTTCTCCTTCTAAACAATTGACTGACCAATAAGAGATCAGTGAGCAATAAATTATCGTCGAATTTGACATTAAGTAAACAGTAACTTTTCCAAGAGAAAATGGCCGTGGTTGCCCAATGGTAACTGTCGCAAATCAAGGTGGGTGTCGTTTTCGTCGTGTCATGGATTCCATCCCTTACGTCCAGTTACTTAAAGTCCAGCCACGTAGTGCAGCTGATACATGTGTAATCTCTCGAGCCTACAAGTAATCCCTTGACGTCGTGTGCAAGTTTGGAGAAAGAAATACCACCTCAGATGCCGTCCTAATCACTTGATCGAGATTCAAATTAACGAGTTCTGTCTCTAATAGTCCTCGTGAAGTTTCCTAGTGTGACACTAATAAACAATAAATTGTATGTGTACGAAGGTAAAAATTCAGTTTTAACATACAAGGGAGATACAAAATATTACAGGGACTCGGAATCAGATTTAATAGATTTGTTAATATGTTGTTAGTCTACTATTAGCAATTCGGAAACCATTCCGAAGTGGAATGGATGTATATGGATCTGTCACATAAGATAAGGTATATTACTTGTATTTCTTCGTCTCAAATAAATATGTCTCAATTCTACTACCGAGAATGGTGGAGTAAGTTCTCCTGTTATTTATTGCTCAAGAAACTCCAAAAAATGTTCAATAATGCTAAGCCGTCATGATTGAGGACACCAGATCAACTTTTTAATTCATTCTCATGTACATTAAGCCAACCAGTGTTACTCTTATCTGTATCTTATCCTCCTCAAACAAAGTTCAGCTACCAAGGTTGTAACTTATTTGATTCACAGTTGATTGAATATGTCCTGAAGCATGATCAAATAAGTTCGAGTGCTACCCGATCATTCAGAATAACTATCTGTCATAAAAATGTCAATCCAAATAGCATCCCACACTATCAGACATACATTTTAAGCTTTGCAGTTAAAATCAAGCTGTCATGAGGGAATGTTTTTGTGGGACGATGATGAATAGAAACTTTTTCAAAGATTAAAAATAAGAAGAGATTCTCTAGGTCACATTGTATTTTTGCATTCATTCATCAGTTTTTCAGTTTGGATGCACAATTTTCCATTGTGAGATCTTAAGAATAATTTATTTAGTTGTGTCAATAAAGAGGCTCGGAATTATATTTGTATGCAATATTTAAGCTGAATCGGATGACAGGAATTGCATTAAAATGTGAGTACAATTTTTGGGAAAACATACATACATATTGATAGTAAGAATATAGATCCAGTTAAAGCTGGTAAAATGCTTACCATGTCATTCGTCAAATGAATATTATTTATGTTGAGTACAATTTTAAATTATTCCAAAGACATGGTTTACCTCTTAAAAGTTTTCTTTTTAATATGTTATTATATTCTGTCAAATTTCTTTAATATATATCATACTATACGCAGTGCTTGAAAGAATATTTAAAAATGATCAGTAAAAGGATACAAGAAAGTAATATTTATTTTGGGTTTTTATTCACAATAAATTCCTACGGTCCCAAAGCACTTGTTACAGTAATTTAATAATGACTCAAAATCCTGTTCCATTTACTTTGAGGAATTACGTCTGAAGCACATTTCGGAACTCTTTGTGTGTTTGAAATCTCATCTAAATATCTTGTTAACTTCATATTTAGTTTCAGGAATAAAGACAAATCACAGAATTCTAAATCAAGCAGTGTGTAAATTCACACGCAGGCATTATTTCATATCAGAACTGTACAAACAGTAAGTGAATAGTGACCAAATACCTTATGAAACAACGAATTCTAACTATTCTGGACGAATATGATAACTCCTGGACATGAAACACTTTAAGATATTTAGATAATACTCATAAGAATAATTTATTTAGTTGGAACAATTTATTTACAGATAATAACCTTTATGTTGAGGAATAGAATGAACATTGCTTTCCTTTTGATGGAACTTTTCTTACCGTTTTGGAATATGGTGATTTTTTTTTACTGTTTTTTGTGTCTTTGAATTAGGATCGTATTGGAAACACGATATTTTATCATATATAACCAATGATTTCAAGAAGTTTGATAAATATTTAACGCATAACTTGTTGCATTTACAAAATGTACTCATTATTGATATTTGTTCATTGGTTATAAGTGCAAGGAACCAATGTAGGACACATTTTTGTTTTTCTCAAACCTTCATGCACGATGGATTGAATTATTTGTTTGTTAATTTTGAAGTACTCTTCCATCACTTTCAGTGACACATAGAGATTGCTTTTTGTTTCCAATCAATCACGCTCTTTATAAATAATCTTGGATATCCTATGTGAAATTGGTCTTCTTTATGCACAGTATCTTCTAGCTTTTTTCTTCCATCTATTGTATATATGTATATATAATCAAGTTTATATTATAATATATTATAGCTATATTATATTATATTATATTATATTATATATTATATTATATTATATTATATGTTATATTATATTATATTATACATTATATTATATTATAATATATTATATTATATTATATTATATTATATTATATTATATTATGTTTATATTATAATATATTATATTATATTATATTATATTATATTATATTATTATTATTATATATACATATATATATATGTGTGTGTGCAGATGAAGCAAATAGACATTTATAAAGATGTCAACAAATAAAGAAAAGAGTCCTAAGCTGACGACTGGACGAACACTTTGGGACTTTAGGGAGAAATCTAAGATTCCAGAAAAAAAAAGTTGGAATCTTGGCAACTGTTGACCAGAAAAGGTGCTACCTTTCCTAAGTTTTCCAGCGTGGACGTCATACCTGGCTGGAACAGGCATGGTTCAAGGAGTTCTCAGTTAGTGAGCGAGTCTGTTCAAGAGTCTAGTTTGGAGTAACGATAGGAAATCGACTGGAAGCCGGTCCGTTTTGTGAAATAGAACTGTCTGTAGAACCCAAAGGAATTGAAGAGAAATGGAGTCGAATAACAAGGGTAAAATTGTCAGAGCCTGTTTCGCAGCAAGTGCAAGCTATTATTGCAGAGATTTGTCCACATTGTAAAATTATTAAGATGATAGTGAATTAGTAAAACACACACACACAGCTGGTGACGATTATTAATTGACTATTATATTTATATTTAGGTACATTTGCTTTTGAATTTCACTGCATTTAATACTTTAAAATTTGCGAACTACTTTTAATATAACATCACGACACTGAACTCAATTATAGTTTCAACAATGTATTTTAATTAAAAAAAATTTAAAACTTTGTTTATGAATCAAATTTTCCACCCATATTATTTATTCAAATGCTCAGCAATGTTAAAATTATGAATGCTTTATCAAAAAATATTACGTTAACTGTATAGAAATAACCTTATTTAATAGCTTGCAAAATGCTACCACCAGGAAATGTATTGTATTTCCAGGAAACTGCACTGTGAAGAAAACATGATTTGAGAATACAACACGCCATTCTTTACGCGTGGTATTTTACTACTTTTTTTAAACTTGGAGGTTTCAGCTTTTATTTAATCTTTTTAAATTAGCTACTGCTGGAAAGTCCGAAAATGCCCAATATGTTTTAACAACACAATCAAAAAACTGCAAAACTGGTAGAATTTGTAGTTCCTCAAATACATTAAAAAATCTATACGGAGGAAAGATAATTGAATCAAGATTCTGTGGCTTATTGTCACAGCTTATAATTTATATCTACAACAAGCGTTATTTCTTAAATAATCTATGTTAACTACTAGTTAAATTATATTCTGGATTTAAAGAAGTTAGCCAGTAAACAAGACAAACTAAAATGCTCAACCAGAAAGATATCTGAACAAATGTCACCAAATCTGGAATGAATTATCGAAGCATTTACAAATTGAATGAACATTTAAATTACAAATGAAAAATATCCCGTAATTGATGCTTATAATCCTTCTTTCATCATCGATTCTCATGGATTCATTGAAAAAGAAGAACCTATAGCATCTGATGAAGAGAATCATGAGAATCCAAATTTACTGGTGGCGCCAAATTTCCTACAACATTTATCATTTCTTACTTCATTGAGTTATTTCTGCACTGTTCGGAAATTTTTTTGGAGGGAAAGGTATTGAAATAAAAATACTCTCAAATAAACAATGAAGGAGTTTTCAGCAGGTTACTGTTGAGTTTAAGTTCAAGCATTCAAGATATTATTTTGATGTTTTTATGTGATGAATTATTTATTCTAGGATCTTTAATTCATTGTATCATCAAAATAACATGAATCAAAAATTCTCTATCAATTACTGGGTTATACTCACTAATAAGCTTGAGGTGCCATCACACCTGTTCTGCGTTCTCGTGTTTCAGTTAATAGCGCCATTCTCCTTAATTTAATTAACAAAGCTTATTATTTCCCATGCTATAGGTCAATCTGAACATCCATGGGTTACTCAAAAAGATACTGGAAGCTACTCAGAGCATCTGAATTGCAATTATACACAAATATGTATAGTTTTGAATTCAAGAAGGGGGGGGGTAAGCTCAACTTTTTCTTACTTTACATTGAGTAAGTGTTTTTCACAATCAGAATGGAAATAATTTTTTTGAAGATAGTTGTTTTTGTGTAGTAAATTTATGAATCAAGCTATATACCAACTCTAGGACATGAAAATAGAACCAAAAAAAGTGAATTGTTTAACAGTGACTTTATATGAAATTAAAAAAAAAAAATTCAAACAAGCATTTATTGAACACAAAACACCGCAATTTTTCCAAGGATACATGCATGTTATGACAAAGTTTTCATTTGAAGATACGTGTCAAAGGGAAGTCAGTACATTATTTTTTTTCACAAGTAATTAAAATAAACAGTTCACTTCTTTCCACCTACAGTGTTCAAACTTAAAGAAAAATGATCGAAATTTTGATCGATTGCAAGGAATAAACTTGACGCGTATCGGTTACTCAGTAAGGTTAAAAAAAATGTCTTTTCTTTCGACTTGTAAATTGAGCAGATTCCATCAAATTCACGTGACAGCATTTTTTTTTATTCGATCTCGAATATTAGATTAGATATTTATAACTGATTTTGTAGGTTATTAATGGAATAAAGATTTACTGTGTTAAATTATAAAAAAGTTTTTTATTACCTGGCCTGTAAGTCTTAGGGATATTCAATTAATTTTTTTAAGAAATATGACACTAATATAGTATAGAGGTATAATAAAATTTAATATATTTCCAGAAAGAGCGCAGAAACCCAATTTTTTCCAAGTTTATAAATCTATTTTTTAGAATCTTTTTGCAGGTACCATATAAAAAAAAAAGTCAGACACAATTTGAAGGTGAGCATAAAAATCTCATTCACGACGTACTGTGTAAGATGAATAAAAAAGTCACCCAAGTGTTAGATAATGGAAATGGGGTATAGGGTAAGGAAACAAGGAATGGTATAATTTGATCATACAAATTATTATTATTGTCCAATGAACATTTTCCTTTTCCTTGCAATTTACACAAAGATATCTTCTTCTTGAATTCCACAAATTGCTACTACATTATCTCCAGTCAATGACTGTCTTCGCCGTCTTTAGTGTAGATTCATTGGAAGCTAAACCATTTTTTAATTACTGCTTGTTTTCAGTGCAATAATGAATCAAGGTCTATACTAAGGTGATACGATACGAAAATAATGACTTGAACAATTAATGGCTTTATTGCAATTGAATCACAAATCCAATTAACAAAAAAAAATTAATTTTAATTTCTAATTCTTAAGTAACGTTTAATAAGTGATAAACATCACCTTTTAGCAACCCCATCTATCATTTGTGTCATAAAGCACCTTTGAACATTCTTTCTATGAGCGAAATGAGCATTTTGGTTTAACTAGTAATTTTTTTTTAATTTTATTTTATTATTAAATGAAGTATCTAATTTTCATTTTTCAAGATTAATTTATAGTTACTTGCTACCATTAAAAATTCCTTACTGCAATACAAGTTTATTAATAATTGTTCTTGTTTTAAACGTACATGTTTTTAGTCGTAGAAGATAGTTTCCAATCGAAAAATACTAAAGAGGGAATTTTCTGTATGATAATAATAATGATGTTTTATTTAATGCTTGGTCTTAAGAGATATGATTTTTTTTATGTATTAATTTTTTTGTATAAAACATATACATTTTGACAACTTTTTTCTTTCACATATAATGTTTAATGCATTTTAAATAATATATGTAAAAAAACAAAAATATTCTAAAGTATAGCTGATTTTAGAATCTCATGTAATTAGGCTTAATATCTGTGCAAACCACTGGGCACAGCGTGACTCCGGGGTAAGAAGCCACGGGCCCAGAGAGTACTTCTTTTTTCTCCCATGTAGTATGGAAAGGGTTATTTCTGATATTTAAGTTCGTAATCAATGCAATATTTTAAACATTTTTGAATATGCTTTGTTTTTGCGGACTATATCATTTAAAAAATAAACACATTATCAAAATATAACGTTTCATAAATCTTTAATGCACATTTAATTCTCTTTTATTAGATAAATTATTAATTCAATTTTTAAAATTAAATTTAATTTACTTTAGAGAAATCTAACTGATTAAAAACAAATGGTTTATATAATGAATTAATTCGCAAAAAGGTATTTTCTTTGTAATGGTAATTTGAAGTAAGCAGTATGAGCAATGAAATAAATTTTCTGAATGAAAACATACAGTTTATATTGTGAACTGGTTTAAGAAATGCAATGCTACTTATTAGTAAACATGCCTATTTACCCTTCGTCTTTCATATGAATTTAAGAATTTTGCGTAAGATTTATTCATTTTGTAACATATTTTATCGTTCACCATTTAGATGCTAGTAGCTTCTTTAACACATTGACACTGAACTATATAAACATATTTTGTGCCGAATAACCTTACGCCAAGCTTAAAAGTTTTCAACAATTCGGTGTGTTTTGTATAAATTTAAAATGCTCTTGCATTTAAAATTTAGGTCCTTTTTAAATTAAAGAGACAACATGAAACAGCTGCCCGATTTGGAATAACTTTTGTTCCAAAATATTAAGTACAGTCCAATCAAGACTATTGCAGCAAATTGCCAATTTTCGATATCGTAGCAAAATGTCCAATTTTGGTACAGGTGGTACAGGAGGGTATATATAAATTATTCCAGAAAGTAGAAAATATGCAATTATTCGAGCATGCTGAAACTGAATGAGTTTATCGACTTCCAAAGTGACATGATTATTCCAGGCCAGGGAAGGGCAGTATTATTATACCGCCATTAAGAGTATACCTTGTATGGTAAATAAAGTCTCTATTCAAAACTCTCAAAGATCACATATCATGAAAGGTGGATACCGCGGAAAATGAACGAATAGAGGTGGAACCAATACTGCGGAAATGTGCGTTAGGCTAACAGGAAAGGGTGCAAGTGTCGATCATCTAACACTCAGGTGAACCGTCAGTGAATAAAAGTATATTGAACGATAGTCATTGAACTTTTTAACGTGTGGGGACTCACAGATAGCGGCTGGACGTCGATGTACGTATGCTGATTCGGCTTCAGACAAAAAGACTAGAATCTAATGTCAATGAGTAAATTGATGTCCATTGAGAAGTGTCAGAAAATACATGGCTTAAAACTTAAGGATACAGGGAAGGCTTTCAGTATTTCTTTTCGTGCATCATCTTTGTGAAAGGCACGATGGATCAATGAAAACATGATCCATTCTTGGTGACATTTCCACCTCTACAAATTAATTGTTTTTCCTCAGCCAATGGTATCTTCTTAGCAAGACAACATGACCTCCAACCAGCTCGAGTAAGATGTCAAGCGTGTTCCAAATAGCAACAGAAAGATTTAAGTGTACTATTGCACCTAATTCTCTGATACAAGACCAATGGTCTTGTGAAGCTACTCTTGATCAGGTGTTCTGCCACAGAACTGCAACAATGCAACCTTAGCAGGCTACGAACCGAATCAGATGATGCCTCCACATTTTCATGAGTACCTTTCCGGAAATCTACTAATTCTCTTCCCCTGTCTTTGGTGCTGCATATGGTAATTATTCTGGTATTTTGACAGATGTGACTATACTTAAAATGGACTACAGTTTGTTCAAAATTAAAAAGAAAAAAAAAACTCTTTTTCGTAAATGAGTGTGTGTTTCCTCAAATTTCACACAAAGTAAATTCCAGAAAACTGATAAACCAAATGATTTCATCTGATAACTTCAGTAGCTTCAATTAACTGTTCAAGTGGTTCTAAATATCTAATGTTGCATCCTACTAATATTAATATGTGATATATCTCGTAAATTGAACAGTTGTTAATTTTTAGTAATTTTCACTTATGTAATCCCTTTATTTTATTGAAATTTTGATACAAGTATATATTATTTTAATTTTAAAACCACCACTTCCTCTGCTGATCTTGAGCTTTCTAAGTTACTGAGGCAGAAATAGAATTTAACCTCCCGACAAAGCCATATCCTTTCGCTACACAGAAAGGGAGGAAAATAATCGACAAAGACATTTCAACCTTAAAAAAATTTCTTCAAGACGTTCTACTACTTCTTGAACTATATTAACACTAAGTCACTGCACAAATATATGTATTTCCAAATAACATCTTTAGTTGCAAAAGAAGTCTGAATCTAAGCCAGCAAAGCTGTGTCCTTGATAACGTAAGTCGAACCCAAAGTTGGAATTTAAAGTCTTTTATCTGTCACACCGAAACGTCTTCGTCTAGACATATTCCTGTGACGTAGTAGATCTAATTTTTAGCTTTCGCCTCACGTGATACGTTTTCTTGTCGGGTCTGATTTGATTATAGAAATCACTCGACTGACATTTATTCCGTACTCTTTTCTCCCACGTTTCTTTCTGATTTAGAGTTTCCTACTACTTGTTTGATTCCAATTTTTTTTCTTTCTTTGCATTGACATTGCTTAACATTGAAGCCATCTGAAAATTCTTAAGTCTGTGCAAAATGAATTCTTTAAAGCATATGGTTGCTGTCCTGCTATTACTTTTAATTATTTGTGTATGATGAACGATATTTAAGTTTTGAAATTGATTTTGTATATATGTGTATAACTATTTGTATATATATAATGCAAATGATATTTCATTGAATTTTTATATGTATAATTATTTGTAAAAGGCAAACGATATTTAGTTGAACTGATTTTCATTTGTTAACAATGGTGATGATATTTAATAAAATGAAAAAACAGAATACAAAAAAACACTACCAAATTTATTTTTGTGAATAGACACAATTAATTTTGCACAATAGTATATTAGCATGTGCCAATGTTTGTGTTGAGAGAAAGTCAACAACTTTTTCAGAGCATAAACATTGGATAAGTTAATGATTTTTGGTTCAAGTGATAGACATTATAATTTAATAGTATTTTAAAATAACTACATTTAGTTTGGCCAAAGTTAATCTTTACATTGTTAAGATATATTAATTTAATATTTTTTTCTTATGCTTTATTTTATTATCCGAAACAGAGCAGCATTATTGTCTTTTGTTTTAATTATTCATTGCTTGTTCTTATTTTACACATTAATTTAATAATAGTTTTTTCATGTTAGAATCGTCTGCTTCTATCCTTTTTTTGTTAATGGCAACTGCTTCGTATACACATATATACTCAGTTTCTATGAAGATTGTACTGTGAAGTTAATTTACTTTTATTGTTTCACGAAGATTGACTGAAAGTACGCTTTACTTATTCGTTATGAACTAAGGATACAGATTTTAAAATATGATGGCTACTTATATAGGGACTTGTAATTTGATGTCAGTATTCGCTGAGTCGAGTAGTTTTGACCGTCACATGTTTAGATTGATATTGAGGTTTCTTTGTGGTTCTCTTTTATGGCTTTGATGACAATTAGGAGTTACCAGCAAATGATCCATTTCTAATGCCATAATATTATAGGTAGGGTTTAAGGATTAATCCTACAAATAAACTTCACCGTTTAGCAGCTAATCTTGCGTTTTATTGATGTGAAGACTCAGTATTTTGCGCTGGGTTATTTTCGAAGAGTACATGAGTTGGTTCCCTGAATGTTTTCTAATCTTCATCGCATGGAATTATATTAAAAAAGGATTTGCACATGTACATATTTCTAAAATTAAATAACCATTTACCTTTTTTTTTTTTTTTTTAAACAGATCCACATAATCTGAACTTATTATTATTTCATATTATACAATGAAGTTCAAAAAACTGGCAAAAATTTGCGAGGTGACAGAATCATCTAAATCCAACGATTTCACCACACGATCTATATGTTAAGAGCAAGCCAGAACCTCTAAATGGAGCTTTTGTAAGACCATGCTTCCTGGAAATTCATGGTGAAACGACATTATAGCGGGCAGAAAAACTCACGCTATATACTTTCCATTATTGCGCTAACCAGTGGTACCCCAGCTATCACAACGCAAGGTGAAAAGTGAAAATTATTTGTATTGTGTTTTCATCAACCTCACATTTTCGCCCATGAGGCTGGATATACACTTGTAGTACAAAAAACAATACATTTGTAGAAATACTCATTATACTAAAATTTCTCTTACATGGGATGACTTTTTTCAATCAACCTCTCTTTTTCTTAAGTCATGTAATTAATGTCATAATATTTATGCCATTCAAGTTTACTTAAATTAGATCTCTTTATAAATATGCATATATTCTTACTTATACTTGATTATGTCTTTTAAATAAACAAATTAAAATTGCCAGAATCTTGATGAAAAAAAAGAGAGAGAACAAATTTCAAATTTTCGAATAAACATCAAATCTCTTCAAGATTCACGTAAAGGAAAATCCATTATTTGAAAACGGAACTGAATTATTTAATTCCGTTTCATTAAAACAGATTGATATTAATGTTGTCACCATAACTGCTAGAAGCAAGGGTTTCTCAAAGGGGAACAACACTTAATCCAACATACAAAATTCCCCCAAAAGTGAGTTCGACTGAAAGAAAGGAATGGGATTGCAGGCACACTGGGAACCCATTCAACAAGATCAAAGGCCTGGCTCCACTTTGGCAGCGGAGTCTAAATTTTATTTTTTTCCCTCCAACACGTTTGACAGAAATCAATTTCGACTTCATAAAAAAGAAGATTTCATTCCACGCCTTAACATTTTTTTCCGCCGCTCTTCCCCGAGGATGATTTTATTTTCCTCTTTTATCAAATGGAGTTTGTAAAGGACTCTGTGAACTGTTTCATCTTTTTCGGTTTCCTGGTGACTTGGTTCACTTATTTTTCCTTTCATGTCTGTTTTAGATTTCACAGACATATTTATTCTACAACGATAACTATGACTCTTTTTTTTTTTAAAAAAAAAGGAGATATTAATTAGCATTTTGAATTAATGATGTTGAAAATATAAATCATCCAAATGTAAAAATTGTTCATCCGTAATAAACCATTGTCTAAACAACCGTCATTTTTATGAGTAAAAATAATACTTCCCTTTTTAATATGTGTAGTATTACATATAATGGCCACTTTTCTGACCCTGTAGGTAATACGTCATTTTTTACACTGCTAAGTAAGTTTCTTACAAGCGTTATTTTAATACCTGTACTTCAATAGAACAGTGTAGGCTATCATTATAAAACAATACATTTTTCTTGTATATCTTAAAGTTTTTCGACAGTAATATATATCATCTTGAATTCTAATCTCAACACGTATGATAGGCATTTAAGCAAAACAATGAATATATTTTTTTTTTATTTCTTTTGTTACTGTCTGTCAGTCATCAGTCTACCTACCTACATACCCATCTACTCTATCACTTCTACAAAAAAACCAAGAATCCACTTATTCTTTAATTTTGCCTCTTTTACGCTTAATTCCTATATTAAAATCATTTCATTTCGAGTCGTGGGAAGTGACTGATCCCTTGAGCCCCATTTTACAGAAATCATGAACAATTTTTATAAAATTAAGTTGAAATGACATTCTATTGAATTAAATTCACTGGAAAATGTAAATATAATTTCAAAACTGCCTTGTGCAGTTACAGCACAATACGGTGCTAAATTATTAGCCATCTGTTTGAAATCAAACGGCCTCTGGATGAATTATATTAGGATTACTGTAATCCTCTACTGCTAATTTGTATCATCCGAGCGTCACATCCCCTCCCTGCATCTAGTAATGCACAAACGCTACTTACAATAGTTTAGTTTGTTAGGTATAAATTGTATAATAATGAAAGGAACCCTAATGCAGTGTTTTTGAAATGAGCTCAATTTCTTTGTAAGTACTTCAAAACATGCAGATGGAAGAAAAATTTTTAGACACAGATGAGTGAATAAGGCACTCCAGATATTCATATATATATATATATATATATATATATATGTATATATATATAGTAGAGAGAGAGATATATATATGTATATATATATATATATATATATATATATATATATGGGAATCATATCCTTATATGGGGTATCATATATGGGTATCATGGTCCCATATATATATATATATATGTTATATATATATATATACCGAAAATTCAAGAAAGAATAATAAAACACTTAAAAAAGACAAAAACCAGAAAAGAAATGTAACAATGAAAGAAAAATAAAATGAATATATATATATATATATATATATATATATATATATATATATATGGGAATATCTGATTACATTCACCATCTGCTCAACAAATTTTTCTTCCATCTTATTAAAGAGACATATATATATATATATATATATAATACATATATATACATGAAATTATCTGAGTCACATCCACCATCCGTTCGCCCACAAATCCTTTCTTCCATCCGCAGACAAACATATATTATATATATATACATATTATTATTATTATATGTTATTATATATAGTTATTATTACATATATTATATATATATATTATATATATATAAGTATATATATATATATATATATATACATATATATACATATATATATACATATATATTATTATTATAATATATATATATATTATGCTACATACATATAAACATATTACATATACATATATATATGTGTGTGTGTGTGTGTGTATATATATATATGGGATATGATACGAACTACTCATGGTGGACAATTTTATGTACAAGGAAAGTTTAAATTTTATCCAGATGACCCATCACCACCTGGCATAGATTGATACTGGGCTGCCCACATGAGGTTCGATAGCCGCAGGTTGGCTAGGTCTGGTACATAATTTTGTTATTAGTGTATCCAAGGTATGTAAGAAGAATAAAAAGAACATCATTACATATAAGAAACTTCAGAATATACTAATCAGAAGGAATAATACTAACTGCTACCGAAAATAAATGAGGATAGAGAAAAGAATTTAACCGTAACAAGATATGGTACCGCCCGCGTAGCTTCTACTTGTTATAAAATAGCCCTTAATTGGACATGTTGTGACGAATGTGTATTTCTATTCGATTCTTGTGCAATTAAATATAACTAACTCAATCAAATATAACTGTGCAATCAAATATAACTAACACTTAAAAGTTAATAACCTGCAAGAATAGATACAAGACAAATCTCACTCAAATAATTTTTCAATAGACTTGCACTTGCACTATAATATTTGATGGATTCCTAATCTTCAAGATAACACCCTAGATAGATTCACCCATTCAACTAATACCAAATTAAAAGTATCTTACCAAAGTCGTCCCATTTGAGGTTGGCCTGATTTCTTGACTTCACTACGATGACTATCACCCGTAGCAACTCTTGATATCGTCTACCACCTGTAAGGCATATGTTCAACGCTAGCGCCACTCGACCTCTATCGTATGAATTTCGCTTTGCTTATATATACTTTCCTATCAAACCATTTCACTTTATTTCTACCTGCTTTTAATTATCATGATCACATTTCATTTTGGTTGGGAAGAACTTGCTTAATTCATGCAATCAATCTCAATTGAAGTCCTCAAGGTTAGTGAAGAGAAAACCGCGAATAGCTCAAAGTCGCAATGTGTTCGACACTATAGGATACTGCTTTCAGCTTCTATTTCAAATAATATTTTTCATTTCCTAAGTCCTTATGATATCACATTCTTCAAATACGTATAATTTAGCTTAAATTTGAACTTAAACTTGTGAATCAACGAGATAAGTAATTGTTCATCAAATTTACTTTTTAGGAAATCTTCCTCTTTTATTAACTTATCGGACGGATCAGAAATATTATTTCTCATCTTTGAAGAAACTCTAGTGGATGAAAAACACGTTTAGTTAATTTCTTTTTAGTCTACACTAAGCTTAAATATTACCCTCAATGAAAATGATTCAAGTACTTAAATCTGATTTTATCGATATTGGTTGAATTTGTCACTATATATATTTTGCATGATTTTTATTTTTACATATTTAAATGTGTTAAGAATTAACTTTTTTTTATGTGTTTTAAAAACGTAAATAATTATAGATATTAATTAATTAAAATATCTTGGTGTAAAAACTGTTTTCAGTTACCTTTCAATTACTTTTTAAGATATGTATTCAATTGATTTATTCTAAAATAACGAGAAATTACACACCTTAATCCTCTGCTTTATATATATTGCTGTAATTTCTACTATAAATGCTTTTTTCATCACAAAATTAAATTTTATAAGCGTAACGGTTTTACTCGAAGGCTTAGTATAAGTCATGAATACATTACTACGTAGAGTCTTATATAATTCTTATTTCAAGGCAGAAATAATGATATTTAGCTTCAAATATATCCTATTCAAAAATTTGTCGTTTGGTTTAATCTTAATATTAGAAAATAATAACATTGTTTGTTTATTATATAATCGTTAGATTTAATTCTAATATTTTTTCTTTATTAATTTGAATTTTATCGCATAATCGCTTGTTTTATTATTTTTTGTTCTAATATATTACTGTTTTTTTTTTTTTTTTTTTTTTTTTATTTGGGTTTTATGTTAATGAAGAATTGTTCTATGAAATGTTAGTCGCTGTCTTTTCTTTTTAAGAGATATAATAAGTCAAGAATAGAATAGTACGCAGAGATTTATTTTTATCGTATGGTAGAGAAATAATAATATTTAGCTTAAAATATATTCTATTTAATAATTTATCATTTGTTTTAATTTATATATCAGAAAATAATAGTGTTGTCTATTCTATGAAATAATCGTTTGGTTTAATTATAATATTTTATTCCTTAATTTTATCTCATAAACGTTCGTTTTTTTTTTTTTTTTTTTTTTTGCTCTAAAAAGTTGTTCTTTTGTTGTTCTATTGAATTTTTATATTAATGAAGAATTTTACTATAGAATTCAAGTTGATGTGTGTACTTTTTAAGAGACATAATAAATTAAAATATTGCAAATAATCACTGCCGTTGTAGCGAATTCATGTGCATATCTCAATTCGGTACTATTATAGTTTAGTTTACCTGCTTCGTCAGTTGAAGAGTGGTGATCCGAATACCGCCATCCGGTACTGCCATCCGAATATTAGTGAAGAACACGGACAGCTAAATTAATGGGTGACTAGTTTTGGATAAGCATTAAAAAATTACCTACACTGTACCATGTACACAAAAACATATGTGTCAAGTGCTTTTTGAAGTAAATAAAAAAAATAAATAAAAGGTCTTAATATATAGGGTTAGCAAAAATATAAATCTGGTTGTTTCAAATTTGATTTCACTTCAAATGTGGCAGAAATTAGTGTAGAAAATATAAATTACGTTTTTATTCGCTTTAGTTATTGTATGTATTAATTATAATTTTTGAACATAATATTTAAGTAATTAAAATAATTACTTGAACAAAAACCAAATATAAGGTTTGCTTCTTTTTATTTTACATATTAATGAAGCTATAATTACTGTAAAAAACTAATTTCTATTACTTTTATTTTATTTTTTGCGTTAAGTTAAAGGATACATGACATATAAATTTGTCAATAGTTATATAAAAACAGAAAAATGGTGAAAAAATTATTTACTTTTACAAAAATATAGGAAATTTAACTTATGTTAAGAATAACAAATACGAATTGAAGTGAAATTCCTCGAATAAAATTCGATGCAACAACATGAGCATAAATACTGTTAATTGGAGCTTTAATTTGAATTTATTTTCTTTCCAAAAGAGAAAAATCTCTATTTTGTCTCGTATTAAAGTCTTTTTTTTAACTTCCGTAAATCAATAGCATTAGACATTTCTCTAGCAAATTCTAAGAAAAAGAATTGCTCTAAAAAGTCAAACATATAAGAAGGTTTAGTTATTTTACGTCAAAGTTTAGCCAGGATAATACTGTTATCGAATTCATTCCATATCAGTAGCAATCCAATTACAAGATTTTCGGGAAGAATCTTTTATTTACTTTTTCGTTCTTCTTTTTTTTTATCGTCTACTTCTTTTTTTAGCAATCGTCTGCCTTTTCTTTAGGAATTGCATTGAGAAAGACTTGACTTCATTTCGATTGAAGGAAGGAGATTCTAGAGGAGAATCACGTATCCCGAAAATTGCTAACCGAATTTCGAAGGTTCTTTATTTTTTTTTTCTTCACTCTCTTTTCTTTTTGCAGTTATTTGTTCTTCTGCCTGGGTAGGCTTAATTATGTCAAATCCATTGTCTCCTACCCAGCGAACAAATTTTCTTTTTCACTGGATGTATTGGTTTTGTTTTGACGTGGGAAATGTAAATAATCTGGAAGACAATTAAGATGACAAAAATTCTGGAAATGAATCGATATCTTGTTTGTTGAGCCTAAAACAAAAGTTAGAAAAAGCCTACTGCAAGTAAAATTAATGATATAGAAAAGTTTCGGTTTTCGTAAGTTCCCTGAAATGTTTCATTAAAATGTTATTTAGGTTGTTGATAAATAAACTGTACTAAAATAAACAAAATCATTAAACTGATTTCAAAATTTGAGTTTAGTAAAATCTATGTTCCAAAGAAGAGAAATACAATTAATTTTGAAATCCATGATTTTATTTTATTGTTTCACAAATAGAAAAATCTTTTTGCGTCGTTTTTCAGTAAACAAAGTCATTTTTATAAATGCTGAGTTTTCATACATACATATTTATATGTTTGGAATTTCTAAAACAGTAGGACTTTAGAAATAAAATTAAACATTAAATACTAAAACTTATTTATCTTAAATTTTAAAACACAATACTTTTTTCTGTTTTCTTTCTAAACGATTTCTTCAACTAAAATACTAACACGTATATAAGTATCGAAAAAGTCGACCCTATATTTATTATTAAGTTTAAAAAAATTGAAGAATTAGAAGAAAAATAATCTAAATTTCTCCGTAAAGAGATATTTCTCATGGTATGCTATTTTTACTACTATGAAAGGGGCGAAATAAAAAAAAAAACATTTGTTTGTAATTCGCGATCTACTGAGATAAATCGAATGAGTCATTCACCATTCAATTGATCTATTTCTCAGTTTCCAATGATTTATAGCGTGCCGGCTTCTATGGACAGTATGAAGAAAACACTGAGAAGCTACAACTCCTCAATCCGTCTCACAGCCGGCAATGTAATACTACATTTGAAATGTGCGGTTGGCTGCCAGCCGGGTATGTGAGTCAATTGTTTAAGCTTTAGAGAAACAAATGCTATTGTTCCCTATTTAACAGATATAAACGCAAAATCATTTCCGAAACAAATATATTAATTTCTTTAGAGTTTATTTGACACAAAAATGTCAAAAAATGGGTACCTTAATATTTCTACTTCGTGAAAAGTTTATTTCAAGGTCAGTAGGAAAATTTAAATTTTACGAAATTTGAGAAAATATTAATTTAGTGAGAATGAGCAGTTCAAAAGGCAATCTTGATTTCATGTCAATTACCTGTTAAGCCGTCTATTAGAACATTTATTTTTGTTCTCTGTAGAGTTCTTACTTATCGAATTTGAGGTATTTCCTTTAGAAATTCTAGGAATTTGTTTAGAACATCTGTAAATGTTATGATGAGATCAATTGCGTTCATTAAAATTATTGATTAACAGGTATGGAATAATATTTCTGTTTGGAAATAGTTTCCCAAGGTCTTAATTATTGTAAGTTTGATTTCACGTCATGATTTGTCATGTGTACAGAAAGGTCTTCAATGCACACTGCTTTGGCGTTGGAAAGGGTTTTACTCATTTTATTGCTGCTGAAAGTGAACTGTAATTTTGTCCTTATTTCTAATTAATTTCGGCGTTTTAGGTTAACTTGGTCTTCCTTAATCAGATGCCTCATCCCCATGTTCTTGACAATTGATAGAAGAAAGGGGGCTTCACTTCCCTTTATGCTAAATTCAGCAGTTTGATGATTTTGTCTGAATTTTAAACACATGGATTTTAAATGGCACTTAGATGATGAATTTTATTACATTTGTAACATTGAATTATTTTAAGACCATGATAAGAGTCAATATTAATAGTTAAATAGCATAACAATGTTTTCAAAAACTTTTTGGTTAAATTTTTTTAGAAAGGTGTTCATAAACACTAGCATAGTTTGCTTCGTTTTTTTATTAGTTAATCGAATCAGTTTAATGAGGAATATCCTGCGCTTCTAATTCAATTCTTCCTGAATGTCTTTAGTGGGAGATTTTCAGGGAAACATCAGATTATTGCTTAGATTGGCAGTTCATTGTTCTCTTTCATGGTGCAAAATTCGTATTTTTAGTTGGTTAACTCGTCTATGATCTTTCTGTATTGCAGACCATCATAAGAGGTAAATTTTATATACTCGCCAGATTGGTGACTATGTAAATTCCGGATTGTGGATATTAAATCATTTAGGCGGAGAATGTAATTATTTGATTCTTTAAACATTATTGGAAAATGAAGGTAAGGTTTCGATTCAAAAACAATTTTATCGATATTAGCATCTTCTTCGGATGTTGTAGCGTTTTTATCCGATGTCTGAAATTTATGTTAAGTTACTAATGGAAGAAGCTAATTTCTAGAATTTTGCGCTTTACCTTTTTTTTTTTTTTTTGCTTGCCTAGAGGAATTCATCATTATTATTTTCTGATTTTTTTTCCACTTCAAGCAATAAGTACAAACTAATGACGGAACACTATGGTAAGAGAAACCAGGTACTTTATGGAGCATTGGGAAGATCCAAATTACACACTGCTATATGAATAGTGAAACATCAATATCGTGTCATTAAATCACTTTCGTATCATTTTAGCAACCAATTTTTTCCCTCATTTAAAAATAGAAAATATTTTAACACCTCAAAGTCTAACAATTTCTAGCAATTCACTTTTATTTGATTAGAAATTTCATCTAAAGGTTCAGTTACAAGACTGAAAATTGATAAACAAAACACAATATTTCCTCTCCTTTTGTCACATCTCTTACAACACGTCCAGATTTGAAAACTTCACCACCTTCCCTCGTCATTTTATAACGACTATCTTAGAAATATAAACGAAACTACATTCATCAACATCAGGTTTTCCGCTTAAATTGTTCAATAATTTATTCATGATGCTCTTTTTTTTACCCATTGGGACAATTTTTCTAATTAATAGTTGTTAATCTGGAATACAATGTGGATATACGTATAAAATTCCCAATTCATGTCATTTCCGCTAGGGATTTCTTTCTGAAACAGATTTTCTAAGTTCAGCATTGTACATCTGAACCATTTCTTACGAGATTGGTGCCAATTGGTAGTTGTACCATACGTCTGTGATTTCGAATTATCAGGACTTAATACACCCATTGTCCATTCTTTAATATTAATTGTAGCCAATCTTTTTCCATTTTAAATGGACACTACTGACATTGGAGGAAGGTACTTTAAACCATTCTGCTGCTTTTTTTTTCATATTTAGTCCATGCTTCTTTCAAAAACACTAACACCATTTTATCTTGTTACAGGTTATTTACGGGACTGTAGTTTTATCTAAATATAAATTATATGAAAAACTTACAATTTAATAATGAGAATCAAAACCTTTCTATGCAACTGACACAGAGATTATTCCAGTAATTGATTTTTAAATTTTAGAAAAATTTCAACGCCATTTCATACTGGTCAAGATCTCGAACTCGCAGCCAGCGTTTTTTCCAACAAGTCTTGGATTTGAGATCTGATACCTCTAATGACCTGCCATGTAGCAGAGTTGATGCACGAAAAATCTGTCAAGGTGCCTTTTGTTGGTCTGCCGGTGAAATCTGGAACAGGGGTGCCAGCTCAGTTATCGTCCTTATCACTCGATCGAACCTCAAAATTAATAGAACTGTCACCAAAGTTCCTCATGTAGTTCTTAGTTCGATGTTAACTCACAATCTATCACTCAAAAGTTTCATCATATTTCTTTCCAGTATGTTTGTAACGTAGAGTTCATAACGTTTTACGAAACTTTTGTCTTATAAGAGCAGTAGAACATCTTATATCAACAACTTTTGCAGTGCTCCTAGCACATTTTATTACTTTTGAAATACTTCAGAATCAATTTCTTAAGAATTATTTACGTTACTGTTGTATTTGTTTTTAATATTTGGAAGTAGACAGTAGAAATTCAAGAATTCAAGAATTTTAAGAATTCAAGAATTTTAAAAAATATATATATTAATGTTACTGATAGGATACACTGAACAGATTAATAAAGGGGAAATCTTTTCAATTTAAAATATAAAAGATAATTTTCTTAAAATATAAGGCGTGCTAAAATAACATTAGATGTCTTGCTGTCGAATTGTGATGTGAGAACGATTTGATCTTTTCTTGATTAAAAAAACCTTACGTACTGTAGGAAATATTTTGAGTATATTCTTTTATAATTAAAAAATAAGGAATATATTAATTATTACTATATTTGATACGGGTTCCAGTAATTTCTTTAGTGTTTAACATAATGCTGCGGCAAAAAGAATTTGAAAATAAAAGTATGGAAAAAACCTTTGACAGTAGGAAGGGACTTTATCCCTAAAGCTATGTTTTTCAAAGAAATTGGAGTCGTTATATGGTGGCCGCATTATTGCGGTGGATGACATCGTTAATCTCCCAAGTCAAGTCTTTTTAAAAAGGGGAAGATATAGCTGACCTGTTAATTTACGTTCCGCTTGCATTCAAAGCTCTTTAGAAAACCACGAAATGTATTTTATATAGACAACGTTTTAGTGATGTCATACAATCTCTATATTATGTTCCGCCAAATTGCGACTCACTTTTCTAGGAAACCATAGCTTAAGCTACTATGTATTCCTAGGCAAAAAGAGCGGTTTATGCAACTGCAATATCATGGTGGATGATGGCTTTAAAATGTTGTCTATGTAAACCAGGTGTCGTGATCTCTTAAAGAGTTTATTTAATAAATTAATACTTAAGCAAAGTCCACTGCAGTAAATTAAATATTTGACGATGAAGTTAATGACCTTTTACAAATGAGCTATTATTTCTTAACTTTTATATACTATTCCTCAAGACATTTTACTAAAAGGAATCAAAAATATAAATATCATACACTGGAATTTTTCTTTGAATTTCAGTGTCATTGAAATAATTCCCTAATTTCATTGAAATATTTCTAATTTTGAAGTAAAGAACAAATTTTTTTTTGAAAAAATAAGAAAAACTTAGAAAAATAAAAACAATAAGTAATGTACAATGAAATGTAAAAGATTGACACAATTTAGAGGGTTATTTAAAATCTAAAAAAAAAAAAAAGGAAAAGATGGATTTCACAAACTATCTGAACACATTCAGAAGATGTATTCCCTTTCAAATTATAAGCAGTTTCTGGTTTCTTTTATTTTCATTTTTTTTATCTAGAATTGAGGTAAAAAATAAGGATATAAACTCACCCCCCCATTGTTGGAAATAAAGATAGCAAGAAATTCAATAAAAATAATTTTATTTATTATAAACTCATAAAATATGTATTTTTAGATATGATGATATACAGTAAACTAAGTTGATTTCATTCATCCTAGTACACGTATTGATACTTTTCAATTAATCGCAGACAACTTGAGAAATTTATATTTCAAAGATTTTCTTTACCGTAAAAAAATCGTTTTTGTGTCAGCGGAAGAATACAGATAAAAGAATGAATCGATACAAAACAATTCTTTCTAGAAAAACGGAAACATAATTTCTGCTTGGAAAATTACGTACACAAAAGCTAATAATTGATGATCCAATTAAGTATTTGACATGATAATGGAGAATTCTAATTTATATACAAAAGATTATTCATTGAAAGAAATCGAGGAAAGAAAAACGAGGATATTACATCCTTTTGAAATAAAGAAAATTATTTTTGTTGGTTTTCGATTCCGAATTAAAATGAAATCTTAATCGAAACGAATAGGAATTTTTTAAAATTATTCCGGATTAAATTATTTTGATAAACTTGTTTTTCATTACTGAATGCGTCTTCTAGAAAAATGTGCGATTTTTCCTGCTATATGCTAAAAAAGGTTCAAGTATTGTATTTTATGTACTTTCTTATGTATTAATAATTTTGGTCATTCTCAAGTTCGAGACCTGATTCCCATGTACCGGGGCTGATTCCCGTTAAAACCAGTTGAGGCCCGCACTGGGTTGTTGTGAAAGGTAGGTGAGTAGGATGACAACTCAAGTGTCATCTACTTCACTTCTTCGAGTAAGTCCTTCGCCATAGGCACTGTCATTGCTTTTAAGAACAATATGAATGAAAAAATTAATGAAACATTCAGAATCTCAATAACTGTTAATGGCTATGATAGTCTTGTAGTAATGAGAGCAAACTTGTGATCTATGTTGCTTTGGTCGAGTCGTGGGTTAGAGCCAGGATTGTCCAAGAGACAATACAAATAAAGAGGCTGATGCACGATAAATCTGGAGAAGTCCAAAGTTCTTCCATTGGTGAGGAGTGTAAGTTTAAAGACGGAGGTATCATCTAAGGTGTCATTCTCGTCACTTAACCGAGACTCAAAATTAAGAGGGTTACAGCCAATAGCCTCGTGTTGCTTTTAAAAGTGGCGTTAATGAACATCTAAAAACTGAATAAGTTTTCCTTCATTAGTAGTGATATTTAGAACTCCTTCCGCATCGAAATGGTTGTCTTATTTGTATAAATTATTTGAATCGAAACTACAGTTCTATTTTAAAAATCAATGCTTTTTCCTGCTCTCAGGATTTTAAAGTGTAAGATACAATTAAATGAAATACATCTTGTTTCATAACGATTGTTGCTGTGACATCATGCGTAAGTCTTTCATTTTTAAAATTTCTCAATAGCTTCTTTAGTATCACAATTACCTCTTCAGATCTTAAATTGCATTTCTTCTTTATTGCTTTACAAAAAGAGAATGAATATGACTCGACATACATTATCAAAATTCTGTTTTGTAAGCGTAAGAGGAAACGTTTTCAAACCCATTATTCAAGCTTTTACTTGTATCTGAGCAATTTCATACAAATTTAGAAAATTGATAAAATGTGCAGATAATATAAATTATTTGTGATTCAATGAGCTTTCTTAGAGCTTTAAGTATGAAACTATAAATTAGGAAATTCTTAGAATTCATTGAGTAATCTTCCATATAACACGTGATAAAAAGTTTAATATTCAATAAGCAATACAAAGGTTTACAGTTCATGTTACAATGGAAAAGTTTACAATACAACTTGCAATACAATCTACAACAATATAATTACCACCTTAAAGCTATGATTCACCTAGTAACTAGAGGCCAGAATATTACGATGGATTATACCACCAAAACCTTGCCTATGTAAACCAGTGACTTTGTTTCCTCGCATTATTACCTTATGAAACGCGCTCATCTAAACCAAGTACTTGATTCTACAATTGTTATTTTATATTTTTGCTAGTAAAATTAATTAATTCTTAAAATTGTAAAACATAATAAATCTCTTACTTGATTCTTGTAAATATTTTTGAAATGGTTTTATTTAATTGCTTTTTATAAATTTATAATACTTTTTTTAATTTTTTTAAAAAATATTTTTCTAACTTTTCGAATTTTTAGATAATTTTTACTTTCCTTCTAATTATTATTAATATCAAGGAATACTAACGTTATGTTTATAATTTTTGGCCGAAATCGTAAGTCTTGGGCTAAAATGAAGTAATTTAATGACTTATAAGAAATACGAGTTACATTCTAGTTTTATGTCTTATCTTTGATTATATTTGTATGTACTAGTGCTTATTAGTTTATATTGAATTCTGCATTGAGATTTGATTTATTATAGGATTTCCTGAGATTTTTTTTCTTTTGTTTACTCTTTTTTGGTTATTCTGACATTTTGTTTCCTCATTTGGTTCTGCTTAATGACACTATTACTACTAAAGTTTTGACAATTAAAATATGTTTAAGCAGAGTCTACTATCCTAATCTGGTGGTAGTATTACAAAGATTTAACTCCATTTTGTTAGTTTTTGAAGGATTTTTTTTCCATTTATGTTTTACAATTTTTCTATTTATTTTCTAATTTTTCGTGTTTTCTCTTATTTTATTTTTAAAATATAATAAGGTAAGTTTGGAGTTTTAGTATTTTCAAAGATACTTTTATTAGACATTCTTTATTCACTTTGATTTTCTATTCATTAATGATATTTATTTGCATTTATGCTTGTCATTATATATGTATATAACACATGGATCAATACGTCCCGAGACTAACATTGAAAACAACATTTTTTTTGTAAATTTTTTTTTTATTCATCAACATAACACCTTTTGTTAATCACCTTTTAGGGTGATACAATCGTTCCAACGCTTTTCCAAATCTTTTTTTTTTTCCCAAAAAAAAATTTTTCTTTTTTTTTTTTTTTTGGGAAAAAAATTTTTTTTGTTGCGAGTAAATAGCGATAAATAGCTTTCTGAATCATCGACTCGTTGCTGTTTTTGTTCCATCGAAAGCAATCGCGGCACCCACTTGGAAAAAACCTTTTTCATGCTCAATTTTTTATGAAGGATAGTAAATACACTTCCATATGATATCTGTGTCATCTCAGCAATCTCACGGAGCTTCACTTTATGATCTTTCATTATAATTTTTGTCACTTCACTCACATTTTCCGGTGTAACGGCTTCCACAGGTCTACCCGAGCGTTCCGCGTTATTTGTGTCGGTACGACCACGTTTAAACTCGGCAAACCACCGACAAATCGTTGCTTTTGATGGACAAGTGTCCGGGTAACATTTTTCAATCCATTGTTTCGCTTGCACGGTGTTTTTACCCAATAAAAAACAATGTTTTATCAGAACATGAAACTCGGTTTTTTCCATTTTTTAAACAAACTGCAAAACGACTTTACTCCAACCTCGATAACTCAGCTGTTTCTGGTCCGATCGACTTAAA